>CAUYLG010036495.1:0-47109 GCA_963573385.1 Cacajao melanocephalus | reverse complement strand
TTTTATTGCATCTACTTGATTCTTCTCTCTTTTCTTTCTTATTAACCTGGCTAGCGGTCTATTTTGTTGATCTTTTCAAAAAACCACCTCCTGGATTTATTGATTTTTTTGAATGGGTTTTTGTGTCTCTGTCTCCTTCAGTTTTGCTCTGATCTTCATTATTTCTTGTCTTCTGCTAGCTTTTGAGTTTTTATCTTGCTCCTCTAGCTCTTTCAATGTTGATGACAGAATGTTGATTTTAGATCTTTCTTCGCTTCTCATGTGGGCATTTATTGCTATAAATTTCCCTTTAGACACTGCTTCAAATGTGTCCCAGAGTTTCTGGTACGTGTGTCTTCATTCTCATTGGTTTCAAAGAACATTTTTATTTCTGCCTTCATGTCATTGTTTATCCAGTCGTCATTCAGGAGCCAGTTGTTCAGTTTCCATGAAGTTGTACGGTTCTGAGTTAGTTTCTTAATTCTGAGTTCTAATTTGGTTGCCCTGTGGTCTGAGAGACTGTTTGTTATGATTTCCTCACATGTTTTTAAAAAATTCTATGATGTAGAATGGGGATTATGGAATAAAACAAGATGGCCATTGGAAAAGGTAGGAGTAAAGAATCAGTGAATATTGAGATGAGGTACTAGAGAAAAGAGAGCAAACACGAATAATAGGGCTGGAGAAAGTTAGGAAAGGCAGACACATTAATTTGAAAGCTCATTTTTAAGAAAAATAAAAGGGAAGTACAAGCCCTAATGTACCAAAATAAACAGATTTTTAAAAAATTGGCAAAGCATGTAAAGAGAGCAACTTATTTGTTTATTTATTAATTATTTTTTGTAGAGATGGGGCCTCAATATGTTGCCCAGGCTGGTTTTGAACTCCTGGGCTCAAGCTATCCTCTCAAGTCTACCTCCTGAAGTACCGGGATTACAGGTGTCAGCTACCACATCCAGTCCACAATTCTTATTGGACAATTGAAGATAAAATTTAGAATAAGAGGCCAAGTGTGGAGGTTCATGCCTGTAATCCCAGAACTTTGGGAGGCTGAGGCAGATGGATCATTTGAGGTCAAAAGTCTGAGACCGGCCTAGCCAATATGATGAAACCCCACCTCCACTAAAATACAAAAATTAGCTGCTATGGTAGTGAGTGACTGTAGTCCCAGGTACTTGGGAGGCTAAAGCAGGAGAATTGCTTGAATCTGGGAGGCAGAGGCTGCAGTGAGTCAAGATCTTGCCATTGCACTACAGCCTGGGCAATAAAGTAAGGCTCTCTCTCTCAAAAAAAAAAAAATTACAAAAAGAAAATAACTTCTCAGCTTAATACAATATCTGAAGCTATTTTAATAGACATTACTTAGGTTACGAAGTACATTATTTGGGTAATAGTAATATTAAGAGCTATTTTAATAGCTTCTGATGATGTATAAAGCATTTGAAATTATAACAACTTTTTAAATGACAAATACTAGAAAAAATATTTTAAAAATTTGGAGGAAAAAAGGTTCAGAAAGTGAAAGAATTTCATAAAAAGACAGAATAATTGGTTGTTTTCTATTTGCAAAAGATAGAGATAATGAAATGTTTACATCAATAAGAAGTTCAGGTTATGAAAATGTCTTAACCACTGGGAAAATGAATCATAAATCTTTTTTTTTTTTTTGAGGTGCTTGTAAAGAACTTATGGAAAAGAACAGATAGTGTTACTTGATAACTTATATCAAGAGGAATGTGTGCATGCATAATGGGGGAGATGAAGGGAGGGGGGCAGGGAAATTTTGATTAATTTAATATAAAGAGTTCATGGTTAATAGAATAAAAGATTTCATAAGTATGTGTTTTTTTTTTAAAAAAAGGTATAATTACACAGCACTATAAAATCAACACTACCTTGGTGTGGCTGGGATTCCTCTGTTTCTAGCTCTGTCACTTTCTCCCATTTTATCCATCCATGTGCCACAATTGAAACGATTTCCTCCATAAACAAATCCTGTTTCTTCATCAACTCCTGCAGTTATATTAAAACCTAAAAGCCCAAATATGTATAAAAAATTTGTATAAGTATTATATATAGTATATACAAATATTTTAAAACATTTACAAAATTTTAAATATAATGAACTAGTACAACCACTCTGAAATTCAGTTTGGCGATATCTTAAAAGTTGGAGATGTGCATACTCTACCACACAGGAATTTCATTTCTATATATATTCTAGAGAAGCCCTTATTTATGTGCACATGGAGATGTGTATGAGGATATTCATTGCCACATTGCTTGCATTCACAAAAAATAACTGCTCAGTAGAGGAATGAATAAACACTGTAGTTTATTCATACAATGGGAAACTCTCTGTACCATTTGAAATTAATGAATTGGATTTACACGTATTAAAATGGATTGTCTGAGCTAAATAATGTATGTACATGGCCATAGAGAGTGAAATAATAGACACCAGAGACTCAGAAGGGTGAGAGGAGAGCGACAGATGAGAAATTACTCAATGAGTACAATGTACATTATTTGGGTGATGGTTACACTAAAAGCTCAGACTTTACCTTACCAATACATCCATGTAACAAAACTGCCCTTGTACACCTTAAATTTATACAAAAAGATAAATATCCAAAACAAAATGATTGAATAAAACAAATCACAAATGGACATATATAGTAAGATACCATTTTTGTAAAAGCTGAATTATAGAGAATACTGATACATCTAATATCTGTGTATAATTTCAAAACATAAATTATTGATGATAGTATATATTATAGTAAACTGAATATATGCTATGCATTATATAGCATAAGTAATTTGCACATACTCAAACACACATAAGTACACAAAGTACAAAAACTTCTGGTATAAAAAAGGGGAGAAGACTCATTTTTCCCTGATCTTTGTCTCTTAAGTACAACTAAAATCCCTGAGTGTAATACATTGGACTATCATAAGAGGACTCTAAAAGTGTAAGGAGGAAGGCAGATTGACTAGGAACCTGCAGACTTGAAGAATGTCATGGTGGTGAGTTCCCTGTTTGTTTGTTTGTTTGTTTTTAATTCTCTGTATATACCAGTCTGGGTGGGATGTTGCCTTGGAAAAGCAACCTGCAACCTCCATAAGGTACTGACAAAAAGTTCCAAGAAAAACCAATTTACTCTAGCCAAAGGAAAAGGAAAGAGGGACCCTAACCAGACAGAATCCTTTATGACAACATCTGCCCTATGCCAGCAAATACCATGGATGTCCTTTCCCCCTGGAATGTCAGTGGAGGCTGAGTGGAGGCTTGGACTCCTGTCCCCCAAATGCGGGTAGCAGATGGCTCAAGGCAGCACTCACCTTCCTCAGCAGTGTGGTACCTGCAGACACCATGAGGGGAGTCTGGGGAGTGTGATCTTCTACTCCCAACCTGGCAGTAGTAGGTGGCCTTGGGGCAGCAGCAGGCAGCCTAGGGTGTTTCCCACCCCTGCTGCATGATGTTAGCACAAACTAGGTGGGGAGTATGGACTTTCATCCCCACCCAGTGGGAGCAGGTGGTTAGGGACAGTGCTCTCCTCTCCTGACAGCATGCTGTCAGCAGAGACTGAGTGGAGAGTCTGGATTTCCATGCCCTGCCCAGCAGTGATGGGGTGCCCCTCACACTCTCAACTAGAGATTTCAGGGGAGACCTGAAGAGGAGGAAGCTGAAAAAAGGATGCCTTAAGGCTGTATAGGAAGTCCTGGGCAGACTCTGACCAATCTAAATGTGAAGCAGATGAGAATTAACACACCCACAGGTTTGAGAAGTAAACTGCAGTGTGGAATTCCACTCAGGTTTTCTGAGTGGCCTCCTGATAGCCCATGAATGAAGCAGACCAGAATAACGTTGCTAAATATTAAATTGTCACTGAAACTACAGCCCACAAGAGTAGGCCAGAAGCTGCATATTAAACCTGAACAATGACTACTAGGTAAAATGAAAGATTTCATAGGATCCAGTGTCCTATAACATAATATCCAAGGTCTAGGAAAACATGAAAAGTACTTGTCAGGCCAAGAACCAGGAAAATCCCAACCTGAATGAGAAAAGGCAATTAACAGGTGACAACACTGAGATGACTCAGATGTTGGAAACCTCTGACAGAAAAGCTTAAGGAAGGTATCACAAAAATGCTCCAAAAAGAATGATGCCTGTAGAAATAGAAAATGCCACCTTGAAATAAATATGGAATCTCCAGCGACCCTGAATAGCCAAAACAATAGAAAAAGAACAAGGTTAGAAGACTCATGCTTCCTCATTTCAAAATGTACTACAAAGCTACACTAAAACAGTGTGGTTCTGCCATAAAGACACAGAGACCAATGGAATAGAGAACCCAGAAATAAACCCTGTATAGATGGTCAAATTCTTTTTGACAAGGGTGCCAAGACCATTTAGTGGGTAAAGGACAGTTTTTTTCAGCAAACGGAGCTGAGTAAACTGGATATTCACATGCAAAAAAATGGACTTGGACTTTATACCATATACAAAAATTAACTCAATATGGACCAAAGACCTAAACATAAGAGCTAAAACTAAAAAGTAGATAAACTGGACTTAATCAAAATCAGAAGCTTCTGTGTATCAAAGGATATTTTAAAGACAGTGACCAGAC
The DNA here is from genome assembly GCA_963573385.1 of Cacajao melanocephalus. Classification (NCBI taxonomy): domain Eukaryota; kingdom Metazoa; phylum Chordata; class Mammalia; order Primates; family Pitheciidae; genus Cacajao; species Cacajao melanocephalus. The sequence goes on along the minus strand of CAUYLG010036495.1, from coordinate 42,487 downwards.
AACCCACAATATGGGAGAAAACATTCACAAACCATACCTAATAAGTGTTTTGTATCCAGAATATACAAAGCACCCTGCACTTCAACAATAAAAACCCAAAGAACTCAATTCCTTCCCTCAATTCAAAGGATGTGAATAGACATTTCTCCAAAGAAGATATATGGATGCCTATAAGCACATTAAGAGATGCTCAACATCAAAATACAAGAACCAGTATTTCAGCAAAGACGGAAGATGGATGGCAAATGAGCACATGAAAAGATATTCCACATCATTAGCCATTAGTGAAATGCAAATTAAAACCACAATGTCCAGCCTGGCCAACATGGTGAAACCTCATCTCTACCAAAAAAAAAGAAAAAAAAAAAAAAAGGAAAAGAAAAAATACAAAAAATTATCCAGGTGTGGTGGCATACGTCTGTAGTCCTAGCTACTCGGGAGGCTGAAGTACAAGAATCATTTGAACCCAGGAGGCGGAGATTGCAGTGAGCTGAGATTGTGCCACTGCACTCCAGCTGGGGGACAGAGCAAGACTCCGTCTCAGACCCTTCCCTGCAAAACAGTTTGTAGTGCTCTATGAAGCTATCAGAAGAGCTTAAATGAAAGTGATACCACCAAATGGTAGTGAGATGTAGAAAAACTCCAGTTTGCTGGCAAGAATTTAGTAAAACGGCAAAACCACTCTGGAAAATAGTTTGGCAGTTTCTTCTAAAGCAAAACATATACTTATTATATGAACCTATCCCATTCTTGGACACTTATCCCAGAAAAAATGAAAACCTATGTGTCACACAAAAACTTGTACATGAATGTTCATAGCAGCTTTATTTGCGTTAGCCAAAACATGAAAACAACCCAAATGTCCTTCAATGGATGAATGGTTTGGATGAATGATTAAATAAACACTGGTATATCCATAAAAGGGAATACTACTCAGCAATAAAAAGTAATGAACTATTGATAAATGTAACAATTTGGATGAATCTTAAGGGCATTACGCACAGTGAAAAAATCTCAAAAGGTTACATAGTATATGGTTTCATTCACATAACATTCTCAAAATGACAAAACTATAGGGTTGCAGAACAGATTAGTAGTTGCCAGAGACCAGGGCTGGGGGCAGAGTGGTTAAGTGTGATCATAAGAGGGTACACAACGATCTTTATGGTGATGGACCAGTTCTGTATCTTGATTATGGCAGTGGTTACACAAAGCTATACATGGGGTAAAACTGCACAGATCTGCATATACACATACACACACGTGTGAATGTAAAAACTGGTAAAAGTTGAAAACATATGAATGTCAATTTCCTGATTTTGATGCTGTACTGGGTGAAGAGTTCATGGCACACTATATCATTTTTTCAACTTCTTATGAGTCTAATTCTTTCAAAATTACCAAGTTAAAAAAATCCCACATGAACATAAAACAATGCACATTTTACAAAATAAATATACAATAAACACATTGGAATGGCTCTCTAAGGGGAATGGAGAATAGTACGAAATTAATTACTATTAGCTTTGCTTTGGCTGGCGATGATAGTGTGCCATGAGATCAGGAATATGATGAACTCAAGAGAAGTTAGAAAAGCACATTTATTTTAATTTCGTATACAAATAAACCTTTCTACAAAAAGTATTTTATAAGAGCCTAGACTCTTGAGACAGACTACGAGTGAAGTCTGCCTCTACTACTTAGTAGCCTTGTGACTCTGGGCAAGCTACTCTGCTTCAGTCTTCATTTAGTAAAATTGGAAACAATATTACTCATTCCCAATGTTTTGGGGAGTGTTAAATGGTAATAACATAGGTAAAGTAGTTACCACAATGCCTAGCACATGGTAAGCATGCAGTTCATGGTGATTATTATGATTATAAATGAAACCACCAAAATCATCTTTCAAATTGGCAGACAAAAGATACAAAATTTTATCTTTCCTCTGGAAACTAAAAACTTGGTGAGATCAGGAACTACGTTAATCTTTTTCATCATTATATTGTGATTTTTGCACACAAATATTTATTAAGTAAGTGAACAATTACAAGGTTTATTTTCATCACCTCGATAAATCTCTACTATTAAAGTTCTGTACCTTCGTCCTTCATGTTTCGATCTATCTGGGGACCAGCATTCCTTTCTCGGAACTGTATGCCTTGCATGTGTCTTTGCATAGCTTCCTGTATTACTTCAAACAATGGTTGATCCTGTTTGAGACACAATGGGTGTTACCTCTGTTAGAAATTAGATTTTTCTTATCTTCCCCCAAATCCAACAAAGTAATGTGAAAATATATACTCTCCTTTGCAGAGAGAAATAGGAATTGGGGTAAGGCCAGGTTAGAAGCAGCTCCTATATGCCAAATAATACAGACAAGCATACAAATATTTAACATCAGTAGTTTCGACTATTCATGTCTGTGACAAAAAATAACTTGCTGATACACGAAAATTAATCTAGTGAGCTTGTACAGTTTCTATTAGAGTGACCTGTTCAGCTAATAAATAAACGTAGCTTGTCATCCAGCAACTGAATTTTAAATTGGCATTGCTATTCTTACTCATCTGCATACACAAGTAATGGGGATAAATTATGTGCTAAAGGGGAACTCTCAAATTTGAGGATCCATAATGACGTTGGAAAATACCCCCGTGAATGTAAAGGATTCATAAGTCATTTTCTTTACTCATATAAATAATACATGTGATGCTCAGGATGACATTTGGGGAAATACACAATTACATTTTTTAAAATAAGGTAAAGAATGTTAAATAGAAGCAAAGTGTTTAGAGTCCTTACATGTTTATTATGTTTCATTTTAAAGACTCTGCAAAAAAAACAAAACTCTATAATATAAAAATTGTACTAGTAATTATAAAAATTATAAAGCTGTGAAAAAATATTTTTTATGAACTGTGAGAAAACAAATAGTTATGTGTAAAATAATTACCTGCCTCATAGCATGAACCTATATTCATTGTAACGGAAATGTCAGTCAATAATAGAGGACAAGTAAAAGAATATTTTTGGACAAACGTTCTTTGAGTACTTCATGATATAAATAAATATCATTAGGACACAAATATATGCTAGCCCTGAAGTAGCTTACACAGCTACTATCCCGTCCCCCCCCCAATCATATATACCAAACAAACTATTAATACAAAGGCAGATCAGAAGAGGCAAAAGTATAGTATTATTGTCCAGTCTTGATTGGGGAAAAAAAAATGTCTATCCATTCTTCACTGTTGTTCATAAGATAATCTTTAAACTCCCTGGACTGGTAGCCAAGGTTCTCCATAACCTGGGTCACCTTTTCCATAATCTTTTACTACCCTGCAGGTACTCTACCACAAAAAGCCAAATCCGATTGACTTTTTTACAAAAAGTATTTTATAAGAGCCTAGGCTCTCATAAAAGTATTATAAATACTATGTCCCCTAAACTGTGCTTCAATCCACTACACAATCTTGTTATTCCTTTCCTCTTTTTTTTTTTTTTTAGAGACTGGGTTTTGCTATATTGCCTAGGCTGGACTCGTACTCCTGGCCTCAAGTGATCTTCCTGCCTCAGCCTCCTGAGAAGCTGAAATTACAGGTGTATGCCATACACCTGGCTTCTTTTCATCTCTAATGTCTCCCAACAACTTTCCCCGTCTCTCCTAAAGTCCTACTCACCTTCTATGGCTCATTTAGGTAAAATTTTAGCTATGTTCTCAAGTTCTCCCTGAGACCCACCTACTGTACCTTCTCTCTCTCTCTCAAGAAACTACACAGCACTTCTTCTACACTTTATTGCAATGACCATAATTATATACACATTATCATCTCTTCCATGTTGAAAAGTTCTTTAGGTAAGGACCAGTCATTTATAGTATCAGCAGGTGCCAAATCAATACTGACATTTTAATAATTCTTAAGACTCGGATTCTTAACTACACTTATTTTTACATTAGAAACTGAAAGTCATTTTTCAGAAAAACTATTTTAAGAAATGATCTTTACCAGTGTGCCAGCAGGCAAAGGAGCAGAATCATCTGTAGGATACATTCTGGAAACTGGGCACTTGAGAATGTCTAGACCATTTGGAACCATTTTACAGTAATCCTGGATACACTGCAGCCACCACCACACAGCATCCCGACAATTGTATCTGGCATAAGTTCCTTCACCCAGGAGATTAGGAATGAGACCATGCCTCAGGGTACCAGCAAATGCTAAAATAATATTCCTAAAACAACAAAATTAAGTGGATCAGAAATGAAAATAAACACTTAAAAAACTGAAGACAAAGACCAGTCACTTTTGGTGACTATATTTTGAATGCATTTTCTCTCTTGCCCTATTTCTTTACATTTTCATATAGAAAGTTGTCATAATATGATAGAGTAAGCACTGAATTTAAGTCAGGAACCTTGATTCTAGCCTAGAATTTTATGCTAACAATCTGTGTGACTTCCCTCTCTGGTATAGTTTTCTCTTCTGAGATTGGACTGGGTGATTTTTAAGGTCTCTCATAGCTCCAGACTCTACTTTTGAAATCTATGGTTCAAAATAGAAGTAACTATTATGCATGAACTTTATTATTTTAAATAGCAGAAACAAAGAGTAAAACAAACATATAAGAAAACAAACTGGCCAGGCATGGTAGCTCACACCTGTAATCTCAGCACTTTGGGAGGCTGAGGCAGGTGGATCACCTGCGGTCAGGAGTTTGAGACCAGCCCAGCCAACGGGGTAAAACCCCATCTCCACTAAAAATTCAAAAATTAGCTGGGCGTGGTGGTACATGCCTGTAGTCCCAGCTACTTAGAAGGCTGAGGCAGGAGAATCGCTTGAACCCAGGAGGTGGAGGTTGTGGTGAGCTGAGATTGTGCCAGTGTACTCCAATCTGGGTGACAGAGTGAGATTCTATCTCAAACAAAAAAGAAAAAAAAAGAAAAGAGAGAGAGAAAAAAAAAACTGGTAGAAGCTGACCTTGAAAAAACATAATTCAATCAGTTTAAAAACTGGTAGAAGACAGTTTATTTTTTAAAGTGTTATTCTACTATTATATACCAAATGACAATTCAGTTTATAAGAGAGCATGGCACTCTAGAAATAGCATGAAATTAAGAAATAAGAAGGCTGAAGTCTAAATCCTAGCTTTGTCTTCTGTGTGACCTTGGAAATGTCATTTAAAATGTCTAGATCTTATTGCTTTTTGGTTAGACCATTCAGAAATTTTATTAATTCTATGTCTCAGTTTAATGCCCATCTTTTAAACAATAATGCAATAGGAAACTTTTTATTTATAAAGTACAAAGGTATTAGTATAGACAGTGACACTTTCAATTAATAAAAGGTCAGAATACTAGCAATGTTTTTTTTACTTCTTTGTTTTTTAAGAGACCCTGTTGCCCAGGCTGGTCTTGAACTTGTGGACTCAAGCAATCTACCCGCCTCAGCCTCCCAAAGTGCTGTGATTAGAGGTGTTAGACACCACACCTGGCCATAGTACTAGCAATCTAACCATCTGGAACAATCTTGCACACTTGAATAAAATGACCTCTGATTCACGATTACCTCTGTAGAAGGAAGAAGTAGAACCATCTGTAGTAGAGGTATGTGTCCACTAAAATGAGTTTCCTACAATTCCCAACCAATCTTACAGTTGGCTGTGGCCAGAACTGACGTATGTTAAGTGTATGGAAAATAGGCGTGTTTCCCCCAGCTCTCTCTTCCTCTCTGCTTGCCTCCTGGAGAGGCTGCAGAAGCCATGGAAGCTGATAAATCCTCAAGCTGGAAGAAACTTGCATCTCTGAATCAGTATGTGGAAGGCTACTTACTGAACATGCATCGAAGACTACAAGCAAGAAATAAATTTTATTTGAGAAAGCCATTAAGATTTTAAGTGTTTATAATTTATGGCAGCTAGCACTACCCTAACAAATATCCTCTGGGATAATATATTATTCTCTGGGAATCACCTGTAGCTCACGGGTAGGCAAAACTTTTCTATAAAGGGTCATATAGTAAGTATTTTACGCTTTGTGGGACACATATGGTTTCTGTTGCATATGCTTTCTTCTTATTTTAAATGACCTTTTAAAAAGGTAAAAGCTATTCTCTGCTCACAGGCCATACAAAACAGGCAACAGGCCATAGTTTGCTAACCCATAATCTATATAGTTCTATATAAAATTAAGCAGCAGAAATTTGTGATAGTGCATAGAAGTGATAATTGGAAGCCAAACAACATTAATAATGATAAAAATATTTATAAAATGTTTAGCATGTGGCAGATATTATTCTAGACACCTTAACTGTATGTGTTAATTTGATAAGGTAACACCCGGTAAGGTAATTTGTCAGTTCGTAGTTTGGAACCAGGATTAGAAGCTGGCAGTCTGGTCCAAAGCTCAAGTTCTTAACCACTATACTAGGCTGAATACTGATGTTCCATTTCCTTCTTCTGAATTAGTAATTCAGGGGCATTTAGGGAAGAAGCAAACAGCTTCCCAAATTTCTATAGCTCCAGGACAATAATAAGAAAAGATCTTATTATATGTCAGATTAGCAAAAATGCAATTCACTTCAGGTGTCCACCTAAAAACTTCAGTTTTAAAAGTATCAAAAATAAGATTTTTGGCATATAAAGATGCAAACTTCAATTATTTTCCTGATGGCATCAAAACAAGGTATCATATAAATGCCTTTTTGCTAAAAGTTTTAGCTTTTAGAGCAGTGCTTTCAAACTTCAGCCTTAGACTGTTGATAATCATCTGGAGACCTTGTGAAAATACAGATTTCTGCCCACCAACCCTACTCTATTTTCCAGGTTTGGATTCGGGAGGTCTGGCATACGGACCAAGAATCTGCATTTCTAACAAGCTCTCAGGTGAGGGTGACACAACTGATGTGTGGAACGCACTTTGAGTGGCACTGCTGTAGCACTTTCCTTTTGACCTCCAATAAGTTCATTCATATTATTGTGACATAAGAAAATACCATTTTGAGTCTAGAAAACATAAAATTAGAGATTATAAGGCTTGACAACAAATAGAGGAAAACCTGATATTATAATTCTATAAGACTCAGATAAAGAACTAGCAATGCCTTCATTATAGAAGGCATAAAAAGGTTATAACATTTTTAGTTTTGTTGAAATAAATTAGCTAATGCTAAAGATAACCTGATTTGTAATATGAAGGACTAGAACTTAGTGACTTCAAAGATTTTCACTCCTTTGAAATTCTATGATCCTAATAAAGTGAACATATAAAAAGTAAAATAAAAAAATACCTAAAGAAAATACAGCTCCCAAATGTTGAGAATAGATGTCTAAGAAGGAAAATTTGAAGAGCATGCAAAAGACTTTCAGACATAAATTTGCAGTGCAACACTTCAGAGGATCTCCTACCTTGCTTCTACATAGCGTCCAGTAATCAGCAGTATACCTCTAAGTGCAATAAAAGTATCCCTTCCCCAGCAGCGGAAAATACCAGAAGAAAAATGAGGTAAGCCTAACAGAAAACACAACAAAGTAATATGTTAATCATAATAATATACACAATTATAAAACTAAAACAGAGTTTTATGAATGTTTCATGATCATTTTAAATGGAAATGTAATTTTCATTTTAGTTGTTGGGTATCACTAAGTCTTTATTTGGTCTAAGTAGCTGCAAATTTAAGGGTAAAAAGAGGGAATTGCACAGATAATACCATGTCTTTCTTCCTGCAATTTGATGTTTTTTGGTTTAGTTTGGAAAGTTCTAAACTTCAGTGGCCTCAAATACTAAGTACTTCCTAGAAATATGCTTGAAATATATTAAAAAGAAAACAAAAGCCTGTCCTTTAGCCTATTTTGCTTACTTGAATTGGTTACGTGATTAGGTTTTAAATCTACTTGGAATAAAGGGTGCCAATAAATATCGTTGAAAGGATTTGACTGCAATTAGACACATAATAAAAATTATTTAACATCTGTTTTGTTTTATAACTTGTAGGGACCTTTACATGATCTCCTGATAGTAACAAGGTCAGGTTTATTTTTTAAAATTGGGAAAAAATATAGAAAAGAGGATAGTAAAATTAATTTGATTTAAAAAAACACAAAATGTCAAAAGTTGGAAAAAATAGAAACTTGAATCAGCTGGCTATAAAAAACAAACAAAAACACCTGGTGCACAGTTATAGTTAAACAGTGAACATGATTATTATTTTTATGAGGGAATATCTATGAAATGTACTAAGTGGTAAAATAAAATCTTGAGTAACTTTTAAGAAAATAATCATTTTCCTATAACTTTTCCTCTGTGAATATTATTGATTTACACATTTTAACCTTGTATATAATTCCTTACCTGCAGCTAGAGAAACACAACATTGCTCCTTTTCTTTTGTGATCTCATTTAGTCTATAAGGTACATTCATAAGGGCAGGCGAAAGAATTGGCAGGGAAGGGAATTTTCCTACTCCAGACAGTTGAACTGAACCCAGCGAAAGGTGTTTCACAAAGGTTGAACCATTCTGAACAAAGCTGTAACAAAAGTGATGAAATTTATTACTTGTAGAAATACAACAATTTTTAGTAGTTTTATTTTACTTGATTTCTTTCCTTCAAATGATTTTTCTATATAAATCTGTAACAATGGTAATATTAGTTAAATTTTTTAAAAATTTGGTTAGATGTCAAAACTACTTTCATTTCACCCATATTTTGGCTGGCTTATAGTCCACATGGTAGAAAATGAAGTTTTGTTCTTCTGAAATTATGTCCTAATCAATTTTGTGGCTCTCACTAGTACACTTAAATTTGTGGTTTTGTTTTAGGGAATTCAACACTAAAGGGAAATTTCATTCATAATAATAAGTGGAATATTTTTTTCTCTTAACTGATGAAAAATTAGAAAAATTGTGATATATATTTCAGAAATTTCATTAACTTAATAAGTCAATGAATACATAGAAACAATATAAAACAATATTCTTAACAATATGTTTTATTAAATTTTAGAACAGGTTTTATAATATTCAAGTTTGTTTTTGTATGCTACACAGACTAAAGGATGCTAATAAATTTACTATCCACCTACACAAGCCTTTTCAGCTCTATGACAATTCATGGTTTGGTTTTTTAAGAATATGTATGAAGTGACTCTGTATACAGTTTCTACACAAATATGCCTATTTATTTAAGCTTTGTTGGATGTACCTTGACATCTGCTTCCATGCTATATCCAGAAGAGTGGTATATGCACCAATTAATATAGCATCAAAGTAACATGGGATAAGATAACGTGGGATCTGCTTCAGGTAGAAGAACATAGCCTGCAACCATTTACCAACCTGTTATAAAATTAAACATAATTTTGAAAGTTAATTTGGTATGTGTACAGGTCAGGTATGTTTTTAGAGGTAAATCTAAATATGCAAATTTATCTAGTAATCTACAAACCCAATTTCCATTTATTAGAATTGAAAGATGATGAAGAAACAAGGAAAATGGTTCCGGTTAGAAAACAATGTAAATATTATGTATAACATGGTAATATTTCTTATTATGTCCTTGATTTTTAGGAACTATAATATAGCTCTACTCACTTCAGCAATAGTTCCTGATCGTGAAATAAGCCGGTTACTGACATAGTCAATCATCCAATCTCCAGATCTCAAATTATTACAAAAAGGATGCCCCAAGTCATTCTTTGGTCTTATTTCTGCCAATACAGACATTAAACCTGAAAATTCAGAGACATGTCATGCTGTATTATTGGTAGCATCAATTTGTTCCTATATCCTCTAGTCCCTACTCTGCTAGTCTCTATTCTAGTGATTTGGGGTAAACATGTATTAGAGGCAGACAAAAGGGCTGCCCAGTCCACAGGCACTTAATAGAGCTGGAGATAAGTGTGGCAATACTGGCCTGAGCCAAATTACAAAGGCATACTGAAGAAGATGACTGTCACAAGAGATAGAAAGAGCTTTTCAAAATTCATAACTTCTGGGACTGGTCTTATTCTTTTGGATTTTAATGTTATAATATTCAAGGGTAACTGGCATGGCCTCCCTGCCCAGAGGCATTTCAAGAAAGAAATGTGAGCTGGGTACAGTGGCTCATGCCTGGGTGGCTCATCCCAGCAGATTGGGAGGCTGAGGCAGGCGGATCACCTGAGGTCAGGAGTTTGAGACCAGTCTGGCTAACATGGTGAAGCCCCATTTCTACTAAAGTTACAAAAAATTAGCTGGGCGTGGTGGCACACGCCTGTAATCCCAGCTACTTGGGAGGCTGAGGCAGGAGAATCGCTTGAACCCGGGAGTTGAAGGTTAAGTGAGCCAAGATTGTGCCATTTCACTCCAGCTTGGGCTACAAGAGCAAACCTCCAACTCAAAAAACAAAACAAAACAAAACAAAACAAAAACACAGAAAGAAAAGTGATAAACCTGTGTTTTTTCATGTTGAAAAGTAGTGAGTTCATTAATATTCAGGCTAGATTTAAGGAAATCATAGAACTGGTTTCAGAGAGAGCAAAATATCTATGGAGATAATAAGAATAAAGCATGCTTTGGAAGGAATCGTTGAAATTTAACAGGAGGTACTTAGAACTAAGTGAAGAATCAAAGTGAGGTGTGTGTGTGTATATATACATATATTTATATTCTTAATCCTTCTAGTCTTCAATTAGAAGCATTAGAATTTCCCAGATTTTATTGCTTCAATGATACTATCTTAAAAATTATATTGGCATCACTGACTTCATTTAGACTACATTTATTTAACTATTTAGAATTGAATGAATTTTACTATGTATGTAGCATGTTTTGAGAAACTGAAAAATATATAAATTTAAGATAAAGTTCTTTTCCTCAAGGGTCACAATTTGCTTTGGGGAAGAAAGCTTAAAACATAAAGATGTTGGGAAACAAGACTAAAAAATAATATTCTACATATGTCCTAGCATTTTCATGGATGGCAGATAATGCTTGGTAAATGTTGGGCTCACTGTTGAATAATGTAATGACATAATGAAAACGGTGTTTTAGAAACAGATCTGATGATGACCAATGGAATGGAGATTTGTAGATGAGGTAACAAGATTTGAAAAATTGGTTAGTTGGCTTTGTATATAAGACTTAGTCCTAGAATAAAGTGAAAACTGTAGAAATAAAAAGGACATGGTGTACCAAAGAGAATATGGAAAAGAATCCACAAATCATAATGACTGATTGGATACTGAGGATGAAAGGAGAAGATCCAAAACAGACTCCTGGATTCCAACATGACTAGATATACAGTATTATAAGGAGGGAAATACATGTTGTTTAGGGGAAAGAAAGGTCAACAAAGTAGTTAAATCTTATTTAATCTAAGGCTTCTATTAGCAGCCTGCTGGAAATAATATGTGGGCTACTGAAAATATTAAATGATCAGAGGGAAAAGGGATTGGTATAAAGCAGCAAAAAATAAACAGGTAAGGGCAACTCTACTTAGCAAAGATAAGAATAATTTCATTAGAAAGATAAGGAGAATTAGTAAAGAGCAAAACTTAACTATAAGAAAAACTAAAGGCTAGAAAAAGAGCACACAAAAGTTTGGTCTTTTTAGTCAACTAGAAGTAGTCTAACAACTCAGAGTGAAAATGAAACAATCACTTAAATCTAGTAACATATATACATCTTTTAAAAATTAAATTAAATTAATTAATTAATTTATTTTTTGAGACACGGCCTTGCTCTGTCACCCAGGCTGGAGGGTAGTGGCAGGAGCATAGTTTGCTGCAGCCTTGAACCTCTCTTGGGCTCAAGTGATCCTCCTGCCCTGGCCTCCCTGAGCATGAGATTACAGGTGGGAGCCACCATGTCTGGCTCACATACACTTCTTTATTACTCACAGAACAAAACATTTTGTATTAGAAATGAGAATATTTTAGAAAAAATAACATAAGTCCAAAACATCTCAAAAAAGTTTATTGAGAACCGCTTATATGCTTGGTTTTGTAGGAGGTACAAAAGCTTAAAAACAAGAACCATAAAAAAGACAAAACTTAACATTCTTATTTCTCAAGATGTACTGCCTACTTAGCGTGGTTTTTCTTTTCTTTTGTTTTTTTGTTTTTTGAGACAGTCTTGCTCTGTTGCCCAGGCTGGAGTGCAATGGCATGATCTCAGCTCACTGAAACCTCCGCCTCCTGGGTTCAAGCAATTCTCCTGCCTCAGCCTCCCAAGTAGCTGGGACTACAGGAGCGTGCCACGATGCCTGGCTAATTTTTGTATTTTTAGTAGAGACGGGGTTTCACCATGTTGGTCAGGCTGGTCTTGAACTCCTGACCTCGTGATCTGCCCACCTCAGCCTCCCAAAGTGCTGGGACTACAGGTGTAAGCCACTGCGCACAGCCTTAGTGTGGTTTTAAAGCTAACAATTTCCAAGTACTTAGTATGAACTAGGTGTTGTCTAATGTGCTGTTCACATGTATTAACTCATTAATCTTAACCATAATCCCTTGTAGTAGGTGCCATTTTGCAGAAGAGAAAATTAAGCCATAGAGCATTTACTTCAGGTTATAAAGCTAGTCAGTGTAACTCAGGAAATCTGGTTTTAAAGCTTGTTTCTTAATAACAATGATAAAGATTCACAAAAATCATTATACTAATTATCAAAGTAAGGCAATGTATTTCAAGAGCCAAGTAAGAGGTATAGAAAATAAATGCAATAGGTGTCTGGAGGACAAAGATATTACTGTAAAAAGCAATAGTTAAAGAAGGTTTTATGAAAGATGTAGGAATTATAGTCCTTAAATATGGGTTAGATGGACAAAAAGATAAAAGAGTTGAACAAAAGGCCTAAGTAGAAAACTATATGAACAAGGAATACAGGTGTGATAAAGCAAATTTCTTAGATAAACAGCTAAGGATATATTACCAACTAGATGAATTAAACTGATAAATATTTAATTCCTTTAACTAATCTTACAACTACTCTATATTTTACTATAAGTTCTCTTTATAGGATAAAACAAATATGTGACAAAATGTATTCCCAATTAGATTTTAAAAAAAGATGAATGGATTATATTTACAACCTAATCCCACTTGGGGCCCAAACAAGTATATTCCGTTTTTTCTTATATAATAAACCAGGTCAAGAAACATTAATTAAGGTCCAAGTATGCATAAAGAGCTATGAAGACGTTAAGGAAAGACATAGAACTAGTAATTCTAGGTAATATTTACTAGATAATTACTTTGCATTACATTCTGTTTTCAGTGTTTTATGTGAATGACCTCATTAATCCTCACAAAAGCCTTCTAAATCAAATAATATTATTCAAATTTTATAGAGGCAGAAATTGGGGCACAGAGAGGTTACATTACTTGCCAAAGGTCAATGAGTAGAAGCAGAGCCATAATTGCAACACACAAGCAGGCATACTCTGAGCTTATACTCTGTGTCTATAAAGAAGACACCAGATGACCCTAAAAGAAAAACACAAAGCTCAGCTATCCTTCTATTTGCTTACCTTGAAGACCTGCATATTTAAGGGCTGACCAGTTTGGTATGTCATAGCACCCTCCACCATCTTCCTGTTCTTCTGATTCACATCGGTAAAGGATCTGATTTAGCTCAGCCAAAGTTAATTTGGAGGCAATACTAAGAATTGGAAAATAAAGATAACTGGTTAAATATATTGAAGTTTCTCTTGTTGTCAATAGAAACAAAAGGAGAAAATCTGAATTATAATCATAAAATGTCTTAGCAGTGTATGTTTTAGAAACTCTGCATTCAAATAAACATTATACACTTACATATGCAAAAAATTCAATTAGAAGCAACATTCCTCCCAAACCAAGGAAATAATCAAGTGCCAAACTGCACTGATTAGAAGTATGCTTGGAAAATTTTTTGGCTTCTATATCCTTTATCTTATAATTTTGTTTTCTTTAACCTTTCTAGTTTGGACTTAATGTTTTCTTTCCTTCCTTCATTTATTTATTTATGTGTTCTCATCTGATTTCCCTCCTTCATATTCTCCTAAGTGAGACATCAAGAACTTTTAATGCTAGTTTTTGTATACTATAAATACTTATCAGAGAATCACTGAAAGAATAATAAAAAGTCAAAGTTAACCACCGAAATCACGTGCTGTCTGCCCTTATATTTCCCTCCAAGTCCCCTCCCTTCACTTCTCTAAGGTTGCACTGCCCCTCAGCTTGTTTATTCAAGAAACCAGGATTTTCTCAGATTAAGATGCTTCCTGATAACTGTCAGAAGACTATTATGACCTTGATTTCACTTTGTTCGGTTAGCAGTAAGACTGTATAACTGACCACACCTGAATACATCTGAAACTGTATTTTCTTGTGCTTTTATAATAGATGCTCAGGTAATTTCATTTTACATGACTGCCATTTTATGTGAACACATATCCTCTTGAATGTACATCCTTCTTTCTCTTTTAGTTCTGGCTCAATTTAGAAAATCATTGTCATCTGTGCTTTGTTCTCTCCATCTCAGTCTCCCTCCTCACAGCTAGTTTGTGAGTCAAGCCTGAGTCAAATCACTCAGAAGCCTCAGTATCAACTCCATTCTAGGGCAGTATTTCAACACATAGCCAGTAGACTTCTGGTCTAAAAATTACCTGGGGATCTTATAAAACTGCACATTTCTTGGCCTTGCTCCAAAATAATCTGAGCAGGTCTGAGGAGGAACATGCATTTTATAAGCAGTCCCTCAAACACAAAGCTGTTTCACAGATTTTTTTGGTTAAGAATGCAAGTACTTTATTAAGAATAGTTTGAATTAAGAGTTAATCTCCTTAACCATAAAATGTCTTATAAAACAACAAAAAAAGCTGAACACAATAGCAAAATGGGGTAATATAAAAAACAACACTTCAACAAATAAATACAAATGGCAAATGAACAAAATAATTTAGCTTAACTAATATTTAAATTATATGAGATGCTATTTTTAACTATTTTATATTTACCAGTTTCATTAGTAACAGCTAACACTTATCAATCATTATATGTCAAACTGTTGTGTTTTATTCAAGTAATCCTCACAGCTCTGTAAGAAAGGTGCTATAATTATGTCTATTATAAACTGTCAAAGGTCCCCCTTTTTGTTTTTGGAGACAGGGTCTTGCTCTGTTGCCCAGGCTGGAGAGCAGTGGCACAATCATGGTGCATTGCAGCCTCGACCTCCTGGGCTCAACTGATGCTGATGCTACTACCTCAGCTTCCTGAGTATCTGTGACCACAGGTGCATGCCACCACCCACAGCTAATTTTTAAAAAATGTTTTGTAAAGACAGGGTCTCACTATGTTGCCCAGGCTGGTCTTGAACTCCTGTGTTCAAGCAATCCTCCCACCTCGGCCTTGAAAAGTGCTGGAATTATAGGAGTGAGCCATTGCATCCAGCCAGGTCTTACTTCTTATAGCTAATAAGAGTCTGAAATGCAATTCAAACTCAGCTAGTCTGGTTCTATACTCCATGCCCTTAAAGACTACATTATAATAATATATACTCAGTATTGGTAATGATGGAAACTCTTGCATAGAGCTGAAAGTATTAATTAATATAATCTTTCTGGAGGGAATTTGGCAGTATGTATTAACAGCCTCAAATATATGGATATAGTCTAACCCAGCAGTCCCTCACCTTTTTGGTGCCAGGGACTGGTTGTACGGAAGACACTTTTTCCCAGACTGGGGGTTGGGGGGCTGGTTTTGGGATGATTTAAGCACATTACATTTATTGGGTACTTTATTTCTACTATTATTACATTGTAATATATAGTGAAATAATTACACAAATCACCGTAATGTGGAATCAGTGGGACCCCTAAGCTTTTTTTCCTGCAACTAGACAGTCCCAGCTGGGGGTGATGGGAGACAGTGACAGATCATCAGGCATTAGATTCTCATAGGGAGCATGCAATCTAGATCCCTCGCATGGACAGTTCACAGTAGGGTTTGCACCCCTGTGAGAATCTAATGCATCCACTGATCTGACAGGAGGTGGAGTTCAGACAGTAATGTGAGTGACGGGGAGCAGCTGTAAAAACAAATAAAGCTCACCTGCCACTCACCTCCTGCTGTGTGGTGTGGTTCCTAACAGGCCATGGACCAGTACTGGTCTATGGCCCTGAGGCTGGGGACCCCTTGTCTAATCCAAACATTCCATTTCTGAAAATTTATACTAGTACTAATGATGGCAAGCTATGAGCATTTACTATGTGTCAGACATTGTGTTAAGGGCTTTATATGTGTTATCCTATTTAATTCTTACAAAACCTATGAGGTAGGTACTGTTATAAGCTCCATTTTCCAGACGGGAGACTGAGATGATGAAAGTTCTAAATAAATTATCCAAGATCATACTGACAGTAATGAAGCTAAAGTTAAATCCAGGTCTAAACTTCAAAACTCATACTCTTCTATAGTATGCAGTAACATTTAGTAAAGGAACAACTAAGGATTGATGTAAAGATGAATGTAGAAAGACATAATAATAGGGAAGAATTAGAAGCAATCTAGATGTCCAAAAATGAAAACTGTTTAAATAAATTATGGTAAAGTAATTAGAATAAAAAATAATGTAGAATAAAAAATGATGTGGTAGAGATATGCAACTTAGTCTCAGATACTTCAGAGAAATTGTGTGTGTGTATAGAGAGATGCGTATGTGTGTGTATGTATGCATGTAGGCATGTGTGTATCTCTATCTATAGAGAGTGCACATACAGGCACACACAAATTATAAAGCAATTGGGTAAAATGTTAACAACAGGTAATGCTGACACTGCTGGTCCTTGGACCATACTTTGAGTAGCAAGGATATAGAGGATCATTAAAACTGCTTAATTCAGTCTAGTGGTAACTTACTTATTAAAGTGGCAAATCTCTATCAAATAAGGCATACTTACGAAGCAAAAGGAATTTTTAATATAGGATCTGAATTGTCAACGGCTAGGCTCCCAGATTTAAAGTGAGGACTGAATTGTGTCAGATGATTTCGAAGAATTCCAACAGCAACTTGTGCATGTGGATCAAGACTAACTCTGAAAATGTTAATAAAAAATGGTTAATTTTGTCGGGTAATTTATTCAAATTTAACAGGATATGCAGACTATTTTAAATATAAGTAAAGTCAACAGTTTGAGCTCCATTAACATACCTGAATATAATAACACTCCCTGGAGACAAGTTTTCAAATTCTATTTCTTGAATATATTCATTGGGCCCTTTTGTGGTAACTCCAGCTTGTTTAACAATTTTACTTTCATTAAGCTTGAAAAAAAAATGGCATTAAAAAAATCAGTTCAACAAGTAGTTCTAATGTTCTTAAAATGCCTAACACAGTAGTAAGATGAGAATCCCAAATACCTGAATATGTTCTCTAATTTCTACTGTGATATCTGGCATTCCATTGATTGAATTCTCATCCTTCCTATAAGGTTTCACATTTCTCTCAATAGTTCTAGCTTCAAGAACTACTTCTTCAATTTTGCCTAGGAATATATAAAAACATTTTAACAAAATTTCACATGGAATCATCCGAAATTAGGAATGCTAAAGTGGTTTCAAATCATTTAACGTCAAGTTGAAAAGAAAATATCAGTTAATTTTTTAAAAAAGTCTGAAAGTAGATGATTCTACCCAAGGTGCATTTTCACATTTTTTTAAAAAAAAATTACAACTTAGTTAACACAGCTTTTTTTTGAAATAGAAACTTATCAAAATAATAGCTTAGCTCTGGGAAACAACTTCCTAATTTTGAGCAGAGAAAAGCAAATCACTTGAAAGGCTTATATTTTTTTAAAAAATTGGAATTTTTCAGATAAAAAAAATTTTAAAAACCCAGGGTACTTCCTCAAAGAAAAATTTACAAATACAAGTAAAGCCTCTGTGTACCCATTCTTTACTTTCAGAGGCAACCTCAATTCAATTTGGTGCTCACTGCTCCTGGCATTTTGACTATACATGCATGTTTCCTCAAACAACATATATTATTTTCCCTATTTCCAAGTTTTATTAAAATGGATTCAAGTTTTATATACATATATAAAACATTTACTTCAAATGCCAAATAATATTCTACTGTATGAATATACGAAATATTATCTGTTCTATTAAGGTTGTCTCTCTAACTTTTCTCTATTATAAATAATGTTGCAATAAATACTCTTGTGCATATCTTCAAATGGAAATGTATGAACGTTTCCCAGAGACATACCTAGGAATAGAATTGCTGGGTCAATGGATTATATAACATTTCAACCTCACTTTAAATGACTTAAGCTTTAAATCATTAATCTGGCAATAGGTAACAGAACCTTTTGACCCAGGAATTCTACCTCTGTAAATATATACTAAGAAAATTGTTTGAAAGAAAAAAATTATCCTTAGTGCATAATTAAAACTTAATAACACTTCTAAACACACTAAAGAATATTTAAAAGGGAATAAAAACATTTAACAACATAAAAATCACAATTTTATGGACTGACAAGTGAGAACGTTTTAAGAATGATCAGTGACCAAAACAAAACCTGAGATATTTTGCATAGTGATTGTACTATAAAACTAAATATATACATTAGCAAAGATCAGATGAGGATAGTGAATATAAATTTGTGAACAATTAAAGAAACTTTTAGGTATTCAGGTTGATAATTTTTAAAAACATGAACTATGCATACTCAGCAACTAGCAACCAATACAGAATATGATTTTTATGGGAATTTTCACTTGCTCAATCAATCAACAAACTTTGACAGCTGCTGCATATACAGGAGCGTGCTCTGCTATAGCATACCACATAAGTAAGAAAATTAAAATATACATATCCAGAAAAAATTCAATTAATATTAAGGACACAGCTCAGGGATGCATAATTTTATATTTGACTCTCTATGCCAAAGGAGTATATAGAGACTATAATTAGCGTATGTTCAGAGAAAGAGAGATCATTGAACAAAGGAGGTGTAATTCAGACCTTGAAAGATCCAGACAATTCACATAGTATTTGGGGGGAAGTAAAAATATCTGTTTGTTTGAAATAGTGGACTGACATAGGGCTAGGACGGTAGATAAGGATGGATTATGAAAAGCTTAAATGTAAGGTTAGGTTATTTTCCATGTTAGTTTGTATATTTGTGCATATACACACACAAAGACATACATATATACATGTACACAGATATATACTAACACAAATATATATAAATATTCTCCCGGTAGAAGAGAAATACATGTTCATTTTATGCAAATTAGGAAATATATTAAAATATAAACAAAAATATTTCACAACTCAAAAAAATGTTAACATTTGAAAGTATTTCTGTCTAGGTTTTGTTCCATGCAGTAAAAATATAAGTTGCCAAAATTTCTTTCTTTCTTTTTTTTTTTTTTTTTTTTTTTGAGATAGGGTCTCATTCTATCACCCAGGCTAGAGTGCAGTGGTGGGATCTGAACTCACTGCAACCACTGCCTCCTGGCCTCAGGTGATCCTCCCAGCTCAGCATCAGGAGTAGCTAAGACTACAGGCATGAGCCACCATGTCCACCAAATTTTTCGTACTTTTTTTGGGTAGAGACAGGGTTTTACTACAATGCTGAGGCTGGTCTTGAACTCCTGAGCTAAGTGATCTGCCTGTCTCAGCCTCCTGAAGTGTTGGGATTACAAGTGTAAGTCATCATGCCTGGCCAAGTTACCAAAAATGTTTAATTCTTTTTCTCAAGTACATCCACAGTAGCACTGTGTTATATATGATATATACATGGTATACAAACATAACATTACAATATAATTTAATATAATGATATAATACAAATACAATAACATTTTTTAGATTGCATTACCAGGGATGCACATTTGAGGCACTTCCTTGCTATAAAATGAAGTCTTGGGATTCCTGAAAGCAGTTCTAGATACAGCCACAACAGACTGATGGATGCTAGGTGAGTGTCTTGTTACTGCCACTATGTCTTCATCAACTTGATCCACATAGACCTGAGAAGCAGAAAAAGCAACTAGATTAGTTCTCAAACTGGAAATTAGTGCTCAAATGGAAAGACTTACTCTGAAATTGAACCTGAAGAACAAATGTAATTATTTCTTGCCTGAATAAAACCCTTGGCTCCAAGCTCCTGATGAAGTTTATTGATAGCACACCTGGCTGCAATAATTCCACTTTGGAAATTAACTTCACCTGGATTTGAAAGCGATGCTTCAGGATTCCATTTAGTGTAAAACCGTTCTTCAGAAACCACTGAAATCTGGACAAGGGTAAAATTTAGCATGAATGCATTTTAATTACAATGACTTTTTTAATGAAAATGCACAAAGTTGTTAGCCATGTAGGTTTTTAAAAACAACATATAAACAAACCTGATGAGGCACTAATTCATCATAGCCTCTTGTACTTCCACTAGCACAACACGCCATAGAAACAATTGTAGTACTTGGAAGAGCATCATACGCTGACCTATGCTAGAAGACAACAACAACAAAGTAAAAGTTTACTTTCTTTCAAATGCAAAGTGCCATTCTATAGCATAATGAAGTAAAAGGATAATTATATAAATAAATTCATAAGGTAAATTGATCTGCTTTTAAACAAGTAAAACATTCTGAAAATTATGTACTATAAATCAGTTATAAATCTGACACTATTTTGAAGTACATGGATATGACTGTGACCAAGAGAGTTAAATATCAAAGTAAGTACATGAAAAAGATTAGGTGCTTACCACAATAGGACACTCATTATCATGGGTAATATCCATAAACAGGGCATGTGCAATAGCTGGCATTAAAGGCCTCAAACAGGGCTGAACAAAGGATCCAACAGGTTCTCCTCCATATCGGTAAACTAATCTGCCCTCTTCATGACTATTATATGCACTCATTGCCTCTGCAGAGCATTACAGAATATTTTAATAATCCTCATTATTTATGTTCAGGAAGAGGTCAGATTTCTTATCATAAATGATTTTCAAAATAAAGACATCAATATTATAAAAAATAAAACTGCTTTAGCAATTTAAACAAATGTCTACTAGTTAAAGTGACAAGAAACTTTTCCCCATAACTTAACTGGAGAAATGACTCATGTAAGGAAAAGGGAACATATGTTGTTTACTGGGATGTAAGCTATACAAAATTGATTATAAAACATGTAAACATTACACCATATCTCCCAGTAGAAGATGAAAAACAGGTTTGCATATTTTCAACAACAAAAAAATGGTTTTGTTAGTGAGTCTTCAGTTCATCCTACTGGTTTTTCAATTTGAAATGAGGTATCTTACCCCAAAGTAGAAATTTATACTGATAAAAATAGACTGAGTAATATTAGAATATGTCATACAAACTATTTAAAAGAACATTAACTGTGTTAAAAAATTATTAAGCATTACATATGAAGCTACTAAATCCTTTAATCCACTTAAACAAAAGCTAAAGTTTTATACGGGAAATACACTCCAACAAGCCTACCTCTTATTAAGGAACTAATGCCCAGTCTAGTAACAAAGATATTGTCCAGATCTTCACTTCCTGTGAACAGTTCAGCTACTACATATAAATTGGGTTGCAAATTCCTAGCAGCATCCAACATGTACTGTAAAAAGCACAGTGACAAAATGTAACAAATAAATATAACAGAAAAGAGAAAGAGAAAAGCAAGATAAAAGGAAGGAAAGAGAAAAAAGGAGGCATGGATTTGACATAGAAAAATATGCAGCAAGATAAAATGGAAATTCAAAAATTTCCAAATAAAATTTCACTATACATATATAAGAAGATATCAAGCACACCAAAACACATAGAAACAAGATAACTTATAAAGAGAAGAAAACAGTTAAAAAGGAAGATTAGATTTTGCAAAGATATGAAATACCAGAGTGGAAAAGAAGAAGAAAAATGTTAGTGTCATATTACTAAATGTAAATCATAACACTGCAATTCTGTCAGGCTTTCCCCGTTTTTTGTTTGTTTATTTTAATACCTTTAATCAGACTTAATTTCCAGGTGGCTGACTAAATAATTATTCATAAATTCCCCGATGGTGAATTACTTAGCTGTTGGAAAGATTAGATCTGTCTGACCAGACTGAAGCCAGTTTCTCCTACAGATGATACAACTCTTAGAAACTCTTACACCTTACAATTTTCACTTGTGTGATTTATGTTAAAAACTGGTGCTATCTGTCTAGCTGAGAATCAGGAAATACTGTTTTATAATAAAAAATCAGATTGGTTCCAAACTGTTAAACATAACATTTGCACAAAGGTTAATAAAATACTTGAAATTCTATCAGGTAACAAGTAGAATCCTAGAAGCTTTTGTAATTTAAAATTAAGTAAATTAAGTTAGAACATTCTTTTCTGCCATGTAACAATCTTAGAAGCATATATATATTTTTTTGCTGTTGCTAAAAACACAATAAAATAAAGCCCTGTCATTTTTTGGACCTAAACAATGTTCTACCAGCTTAACTTCTGTTCACTAGATCCCTCCAAATCAAATCAATTTTTCATCACAGAACTTGAAACATGTACATTATAATACTGCTTTCATATTATAGAAATAGATATTTTTCAGATAAGCACACATTTCCAAAGAACACCTATGTGACACTTTTCACTAGGAAGCTATGAAAAATCTTATAAGCAGTGCTACTGTAGGGTTTCTAAAAATAACAAATTTAAAAAAGTCTTATGAGCAGGATGAAAATTATGAGTTTAATTATCAAGTTGTGTTAGATAGAAGGTAATACTATAAGTATTGGCATTGTTCAGAAGTTACGGTAAAGAGCCCAAAGAGGAATACACAATGTTTATGCTTACACTTATATTTTAATAAATAATTTTAAAAAATTAAGTCGATGAGGGTAGACTGGCTTCCATATGCTATAATGTTAATGTTTGGACAACCACTATAATATGTAATAAGCTATTCACCTTCACAGTCATTTCTAATACATATTGAAAGCAGCCTAAAAATAAGAAAAATTAACATTATATGTTTTACAGTAGCCAATATGGTTGTACTCCATATTATCAGAAACAATATGATCAACTTCCCTAAATTAAAAATTTTAAATTAACTAGTTAAATATTTTATAGCCCAGTATTCCATAACAACTGCATCAAAAGATTGTTAGAATTATGCAAACTATGCAAAAGTGTTAAATACTACCACTAAATCAATGGTGGTATCCATCTAGCAAAAGGAAACGTTTACCTGCATAGTTTACTCAAAGAAAGCTAGGAAAGAATGCTGAATTTCTTTTCTTAATGTAGACAAAATTGTTTTTCTGTACCTCAGCTACATGAAGAGGTGTTGAGTGGCAGTTATCAAGACGTACTCCCTGGAAATAAGTTGCAGTTACTTCAGTGTATTTTTTCATGTGTGCCCAGAGATAAGGACAGTCCTCTGGTTTATTCCCATAGCGTAATTTAACACTGTCTGCCCAGCAAATAAGTTCTCTCCTTAAGTAAACGTCTGAACCTGTTAAGAAAAGAGATTGCTTTCAATGGTTCAAGAAATAAAATGAAAACAATTACTTCAAGAAAACACTGTGGTTTTTAAATTGCTTTAATCATTTCTGCTACAAATGATATATTGGTTAAAATTATATCTAAAGTGGTATGAGATAAAGTTTTAAAAAAATTAATAACAATTTCTCATAACTATTCTGTAAAAATTCTAGCTTATAGTCTCTTCTAAAAATTTGTTCTCAATTTCAAAAACGCAAGTCACTTCATAAGGGAAAACAGAAATGTTAACATCATAGGCCTTTTAAAATTATAGTTCTACCAAAAACATTTAAAGCTCCATCTCCACCCTTCTACTTATTTTTGGCAACAGGTTATATAAATCCATGGCATACAGCAGAATGGCTTGTTTTTGTTTAGAATGGCTAGGAAAAAGAGGGCAGAGACACTGAAACCCAACTTTATACTAAAAAAAAAAACCATAAGATTTCTGAATTAATTTTAATGTCACAAAAATAGACTCCTAGTTTTAAATGTTAAAAAATAAATATATCAATGGGCCCCTGCAACATTCTTCCTGGTAATGAAACAGCTATAGAAAAACAAGACACTAAGAGTGTGGGGGGACCTAAAACCATTAGGTTCTAGTTTAATTGCCACTGAAATGTCTTAATACCTCTGGCCAATGAGTGAAAATATCTCCTATGGCAATGTAATTGTAATGGCAGTGGTTTCAAACTTGTTTATAAAAATGAAATAATATTCTGTCCAAATAAGAGCTTATGTAGACCCACAATATAGACAACAGATACATAAAAGCTATTCTGTTTGAGAAGATAAGAGGTAGGAAGGCAAAGGAGAGGAAAGAAGATGAATTTCTTTTTTTGTTGACTTCATGTTTTATTTCTCAAATTGTATGTACCTCTAGTACCTTTATGGTGAAATAGTTTAAAAACCAATAGACTAATGGGGAAGAAAAGCTATAAAGCAGATTTTATTTTGACCTTGCCATGAACTATTCTTTCCCTATCCACAGAGAAGTTAAAAATGATATACCTGGTTCAGCAAAGTTTCGAAGAGGATCATCTCCCATTACCCATCCATTGTGTGCCATCAGAAAACAAGCTTTATTTGGGAGATGAATCATAGATTCTTCCATGGAAAAGTCCATTTCTTCAAATGGGAAAGTAAAATATCTATGGAAATATAACTAAATATTAAATCCACACAAAGAAACTCCTTGGAGAGAATTTGAATTTGAAATATTAAAACCAAACTTCTTTTTCTAATGAATAAAATTAGTTTGATGTCATTTATAGAAAAAAAACTTCAATAAAGGTCAAAAATCTTCCATAGGCTTTTTGAGTAAAGCTAGCAGAGTGTGAGGAACAGGGAGTTAACACAACAGCATATCTGGCTAACATTTTAAATAATTTTTAAAACCTCATAAAATTATTGTTAAAAATCATTGAGGCAGCCAATTGTGGTGTCTCACACCTGTAATCCCAGAACTGTGAGAGGCCAAGGTGGGTGGATCACCAGCCTGGCCAACATGGGGAAATCCCACCTCTACTAAAACTACAAAAATTAGCCGGGTGTGGTGGCGTATACCTATAGTCCTGGCTCCTTGTGAGGCTGAGGCAGGAGAATCGCTTGAACCCAGGAGGTGGAGGTTGCAGTGAGCTGAGATCACACTACTGCACTCCAGCCTGGGTAACAGAGCGAGACTGCATCTCAAAAAAATAATAAAAGAATAATAATAATAATTGAGGCATTTGAGCATTGATGTTACTTTGCAAAGACTTTTTAAAAAAAGACTCTAAGATATGCAAAGGCTTTTACTGCACTCTAGTTGCCCAACCTATGCTTCATATCACTTATTAAGGAGCTAGATGCTTGCTTAATTTGATTAATATTGAATTTATTACTAGGTATGCAGTCCTCCAAAAACATTGTAAATAATAACTATAAATTGGTTCATACTGATGACAGTTTTTCTAACAAAATATTTGCCTAACGAAATAGTTAATATTAAGCCTATGTCCAAATCAAAATTTCTATTTCAAGAAATGTACTGAAGTCACATGTTAAATAAAACATTTAGGTTAATTTCAAAAGTTAAATACTATTTTCAATTGTCAACTATTAATAAGAAGAAAACAAAAATGCAACACCTGGTAACTAACGGATGCTTTCTAGTGACAGGTCCTAGTTTCGGACCATGGCCAGCCAGTCGTTCATAAAACACATTTCCCAAAAGGCAATTAACTGCCTGAAAAACATTAAATTGTGTTAGATCATCATCATCAAGACAACAACAAAATAGTACTAAGATGCAAAGAAAAGCAGCAGTTCAAAAATAAGTAAAACCTGTTCCTGATGATAGTTAATGAGTTGATGTCTCTCTGAATTTAATTCCTCAATTCTCTTACGAAACCAATTACAGCATTCTTCAATTGCTGCTGGCCCATTGCTAGAGCAGATAAGAGAAATGCAGATATAGTATTTAATGGCTTTACAGATTCTACATTTAAAAATTTTCTAACAAAGGTCACAGAAACCTTAAACATATTCATCAGGATTTTAATTATGGCTGATGATGTTTTTCAATTGTAGAAATTTTTATATACACGTATAGGAACATGGCCCACGCACAGAAAAAGTGGGACAATGTCATGTGCTGAAACAGTAGAATTACAGTGAATTACTTTATTTCATTTTCTACTAAGCATTTTAAATAAGTAGTATGAAAATCATACTAGCCATAAAGGTTTGTAAGTAATATTATTTATTTCACAGAAAACAAACATTACATACTCATGTGGTATAAAAGTCGCTAGTGCAATGTTCATATCTACAGTACAGCCAAACCGTCTATATTCAGGATCTTGAATAACCTTAAGATGTTGGTTTGGGTCAGACTTGGTTACTCTCCTATTTCCTAAAAGAAAGAAAAGATTTATCTTAAATGCAAATATCCACAAAGAGATTATAACTGTCACTAATTTCGAATTTTTGGCCTACAATTTTTCATTGAAAATAAAACAAATATTTGTTTCACAAGTATCCTCTTTCCCATGTGTGTGCACGTGCACACACACACACACACACACACACACACACACACACACACGGGACGGGTGTGGGGGAGAAAGATACAGAGAGACAAAATAACATAAAAGAAAGACAAAGGATTCCTATCATTTCAATCCCAGCCCCAGTTTTCTGCCTAAATCAGCATTCACTTGATTGACTGATTGATTGATTGACTGAGCACATTAAGGACTTTAGTGGAACCCGTCTTCCTCCCAGGTGCTACCAAATAGTCTAACCTCAGGAGTTCTTTTTCAAGATTGCTTTCGAAGTTCGCTTCCTAAAGTCTTATTATAACAACCTGACTTTCTTTGTATTCTCTAAAAGAAGCACACAGGTTTGTTTTAATACTTCCCCCCCCCGCGCTTTTCTACATTCTACATTTCTACAACTACATTTCTTAGATAATAATTTAAAAATTAAAAAGGAAATAAATGGCTTTGGGGAAAATTTTTACTTTTTCTGGAACTTGTTTGTAATAAAATCAAGAACTAGTACAGGATTGCCTCCACTGAACTTGATTTTATGTTAACTAATTAATTTATATCTAGCTTATTCTAAAGAGACTTTGAAATGACTTATAAAAACACAAACAAGATAACATAAAATAATAGGTTTCCATAGTGTAGTGATTATTACATTAGTCTCACAAAACAGCATAAAATATAAATCAATTCTTAAAATTCAGTTTCTAAAGTTCATCTGGAAGAGTAAATATATGAAAACTGCCAAAAAATGTTTGAAAAAGAGAAAAAGCTATGCCATCAGTATAAACTAACAGACTTTAGTATTAATAGAATAAAGGAGATGGACCAGTGGAAGAACACAGATAACAGAGGTATATTTTGTAGATTACCACACACTGTGAAGTGTTATGATGGTACTTCAAATCAGTATAAAGAAATGGATTTTCAACTCAATATAATTTTAAAAATCCAAATAAAGTTAAATATCTTCTTTATAAAATATACAAAAATAAATTTCAGGTATATTAAATATTCAAATGTAAAAATATAAGATTAGAAGAAAAGAGAATGTTGATGGAAGGTCTTTTCTAAGCAGAATACGAAATCAAAAGCCATCAGAGATTGAAAAGTTTGACTACATTGAAAAAAAAAGTTACCATGAACAAGAGTTAAAAGATCAAGTGCATACTAGCAGGATATAGTTGAGGCCTGTGTAATAAGAAATAATCAATAATAATGTCAATATAAAAAAGAGACAAACCACCCAACAGAAAAATCAGAAGAAACATTAACAGGCAATTAATGGAAGAAATACAAATAGCTAATTAATGTATATAAATATAGTTCATTAATAAGCAAAGAAATGTAAAATAAGGTATGCTTTGTCTGACTAACATGATAAAGGTTAATGGTATCTAATGTTAGTGATAATACTAAGTTGGTATAACTTGCTGTGAAAAGAAATTTATTATATTTGAAATTTGTATATCCTTTTGACTCATTAATTCTATGTTTAATATAATTTATCCTTCAGATTGACTCACATAATTAAGTAACAGGGATGTATTTTCTGCAGTACAGCTTATGAGACTGGAAGTTTACCTAGGGTAAGGACTCTGTTCTGTTCACCACTGAATCCTCATCCTGGGGGAATGTCTAGCACAGAGTAGTAGGTGGTTCAATGAATATGCATTGAATGAATAAATGAAAAAAGAAAAAACTGGAAACAACCTATCAAAAAGACTAGTTAAATAAATTCAAGTACTTTAAAAATAGGATATTGCTATATAGGAGTTAAAAGAAATAATTTGCTATCATAAATTCATATTGTCAACTAAAAGAACAAGTTGTTGACAGTTTATGTTCTAGTCCTATTTGCATATGTAAAAAATAGAAAACTTATGTACATACATATATAGAATTACATAAAATTATAAATAAAATTGAATTTTTTTTCAAAAAGAGTCTTAAATACAAGAAACAATATGTAGTAGCTGAGACGTAGGGTTTTTTGGGAGAGAGGAGGTCATACTTTCTATTTTCTTACACATTTGAACTATTGGGCTTTTTCTCTTTTCAAGGATCACATATTATTTCATGTAAATAATGCAGCTTATTGTGGGGAGGGAAGATAGAGGCCCTTTAATAAAATGAAACAGGAAGAAAAGTTAATATTAAAAATTCCAGTATTAAAGTGTTACACAATTGCAGATGTTAATGTGTGAATCTGACTGAGCATCCTAGAGCTTCAAAGGCACTATTTCTGGGTCCTACTTTAGTCCTGTTTTATGGAAGAGAAAAAAACATCCTTATTTTAAGGTCTTCCCAAGATCCTTACTGCTAGGTTGTTGTATGTGAAATATAGATAGATTCTTCATAATCCTTTCTAATTTGTCTCCTACAAACCCTACCTTCTAATTTCACGTATTTTTTCCGTATCCTATTTTGTTGGGGGGCACATTAACTTCTTGATTAGTTATGTCCGTAACAGAAGACTCATTTATTTACCTTTTGTTATCCTGCCAATATCTGGCTTCAGTATCAGTAGTGGTTAAGTGGCCTTAATAATGGGCAAAATCAGCTGGAAGCCCCTCTATGTCAGTTAAGATTCTTACTATAGACAACAGCAGACTATCACGTCTCTCAGTTTCCAAACTTGTTTTGAGCTTTTCTCAGCTGAAGTAACCTGTTCTACCTACTTCCCATTCATACATTTACAACTATGTACTGGGTTCTGCAATATTCTGAGCATTCTATGGAACTATCAGTAAGATACAGTACCCAGGGGAAATAATTGTGTTATGTATTATTATGACATACCCTTAGATGTCTCTGCTAACTCTCAGCTTACAGAATCAGTTTTAGAATATCAAAAATAATACAAATATCATACAATGACATATTTAATAATGATGTTATCCAAAAGACAGTTTTCCCTTAATAAGCAATATTAAATTTCTTAAAGTTGATAGGAACATTCTAGTGTGTATTCTTTACCTTGTGTAAGAAGTCTTCTAAATTGCTCAACTGCTTTGTTGACGTCTACTTTGAAAAATTCCCAGAGTTTAACCTTTGGAAAAATATCTTCCCAAATTATCTTTCGGATGGACTGAAAAATGTCAATAGTTAAAAAATATATATATATATACATATATTTACTTAAAATCATTTCACCAAATACTGTTTATCATATTAAAATATAGATTCTAAGTAATTTTCAACCATATATTTAACAGGTACTTTAGAAACTTTTCCTGTTTTAGTGTGGTACTCTTCTGTACATACTGACATTCATGTGATGATCATTTTCAATCAAAGCAGGTATTCCTTTTTCTTTGTATTTCCCTTCTGCAACATCACAGGAGAAATGCCAAAGTGCTCTGTCTAAGATCCAGGCAGGTTTTAAGTGTGGAGAATTCACAAGATTATAGGCACATTCTGGATGTTCCTGGATCCATTTACTATTAGCAGCTGAAGGAAAAAGGAGACATAAAGGAAAATCTCATAATTAAATTGAAACTGTATCTATGTTGAGAGGTGAAATAAAATATAAACATCTACCACTCATTATTTTCTATATTAGACATCAATATTTTATAATGATACTATCATAGGAAAAATTATTTATTTGGTTACGGTATTCTATCATCCACTTCACCATATTTTTTTTTTAACTTTAATTCTGCTTAGAAAATCATGATGAAACAAAAAGCAGCTCTCTCATGGGTAACACTTTTGTATGGCTAATCTTAAAGGGTCAATGAAAAATGTTGTTTTGATAAACTGGATAAAAGCAAGGCTGAGAAAGTACTAAAAGAAATATACTCAAGGAATACAAATGTAGCTTATATTTCAGAATCGGGGGTTTGGCAAAGTATTCCAAATATACACAACATGGAAGATAATTTGTTTTGGCCAGGCACGGTGGCTCATACCTATAATCCCAGCACTTTGTGGGAGTGGAGGTAGAAGAATAGCCTACAGGAATGCAAGACCAGCTTGGGTAATACAGTGAGACCTCATATCTACTTATTTTAAAAAAGATAATTTGTTTTAATTTTAAAACAAATGAAAGTTATATGAAATTTGTTTGATCTTTAAAATGGACTAATTCTCCCTGAATTCATATTAAAGAGCATGAGTGATTAGTGTACATAAAATAACAAGTAATAACAATTATTGAATATTTACCACATAGCAGAAATTATTCTAAGCAGTTAAATATACTAATTTATTATTCCTCACTTCCTCCCACACAAATTAGGACATACTGTTATGTTCCCTTAACAAATGAGGAACTGAAGCACAGAGAGTTAAGTAACTCAGCCAAAGTCAGACAGGCAGGAATCAACTTGGTCAAGTCCCTCTTTAGAATATGCAATCTTTACAATATTGCTCTGCTACTGAAATGAATGTGCTCATGCTTCGTTTACTTAGCTGAGCACCCATATATAATTTTAGAATCATTATTATTTCTAGTGTCAGTCATTTATTTAGCAAATTATTTATTTACTTAGTATTTAGTCATATCCATAATAAACACTCAGATGAAGACAGGCTACATAAGGAACAGAGATGTTGTAATAAAGGTTAAATTGGTAATTATCAAAATTTGCATCAAGATAGTTCCTCTGAGATTCCCCATCACAATCACTGAAATTCAAGGTATTTTTTAAAAAGACAAAATGTAGTAATAACTTATATCCAATTAGGATTTCCACTTATAAAGAATAAATATTGAGGCTAGGTGTGGTGGCTCACACCTGTCATCCCAGCACTTTGGGAGGCCAAGGAGGGAGTATCACTTGAACCCAGGAGTTTGAGCCAGCCTGGGCAACATAGTGAGACCTCATCTCTACAAAAATTTTTAAAAATTAGCTGCACGTGGTGGCATGTGCCTAAAGTCCCAGCTACTCAGGAGGCTAAGATGGGAGGATTACTTGAGCCCAGCAAGTGGAGGTTGCAGTAAACTGAGATTGTGCCACTGCACTACAGCCTGGGTGACAGAATGAGACCCTGTCTCAAAAATAAATAAATAAATAAAAATAAAAAAGGATAAATATCAATGCTGCCCTCACTCATTATTTTTGAGATAGGGTCTTTCTTTGTCACCCAGGGTGGAGTACAGTGGTGCAATCATAGTTCACTGCAGCCTTGAACTCTTGAGCTCAAGTGATCCTCCTGCCTCAGCCTCTCAAGTAGTCAAGACTACAAGTGTATGCCAACACATTGTGTGTGTGTATGTATGTATTTTTGAGATGGAGTCTTGCTCTGTCACTCAGGCTGGAGTGTAGTGGCACGATCTCGGCTCACTGTAACCTCTGCCTCCTGGGTTTAAGTGATTCTCCTGCCTCAGCCTCCCTAGTAGCTGGAATTACAGATGCCTGCCACCATGCCCGGCTAGTTTTGTATTTTTAGTAGAGACAGGGTTTCAACATGTTGTCCAGGCTGGTCTCAAACTCCCGACCTCAGGTGATCCGCCTGCTTCAGCCTCCCAAAGTGCTAGGATTACAGGCTTGAATCACCATGCCCAGCTTTAAAAATATTTTTTGTAGAGATCAGGTCTCACTATATTGAGCAGGCTGGTCTCAAACTCCTGGCCTCAAGTGATCCTCTTGCACTCAGCTTCCCAAAGTGGTGGTATTACAGGTGTGAGCCACTGCACCTGGTCCCCAATTTTTAAAATAGCAAAATCCTAAAACTGTTTCTTTTCTCAATATTTTGAAATACAAATCAGCTGCAAAATGAAAGAATTCTAAACCATAGATAATGAAAGTATTTTTTTCTAATTCTACATGAAAGAAGAGTCAAACTTCAAACTATTTTTTAACACACATCTACATTAAAAAATAAATATGGACTTTTGGAGTGATACAGTAAGAAACTCAATAAACAATGTCCACAGCAAAACAATTTAACTGGTGAAAATAATTTTAAAAACAATCATTTAGTCCCTGGAAATTATCCTAGAGCATTCAGCATAAGGAGAAACATTTATTTAAGATAAGAACAGCAAGTCTTAGCATCTGAAGCAAGACCTTTTCCAGGCCAATTGGGTTCCCAGTATTCTTGGTCTGTTAAATCTGGGAAAAGATGTTGGCTTTGCAAGTAGGGGCTGGGTGGAGGAAGGGAGATTTTTCTCCACCTGCCTACTTGGAATAGAACTTCTGCAACATGGCCGGGCACAGTGGCTCATGCCTGTAATCCCAGCACTTTGGGAGGCCGAGGCAGGTGGCTTATCTGAGGTCAGAAGTTTGAGACCAACCTGGCAAATATGGTAAGACTCCATCTCTACTAAAAATACACAAATTAGCCAGGCATGGTGGCTCATACCTGTAATCCCAGCTACTAAGGAGGCTGAGGCATGAGAATCTCTCGAACCTGGGAGGTGGAGGCTGCAGTGAGCCAAGATTTTGCCACTGCACTCCAGCCTGGGCAACAGAGCGAGACTGTCCCCCCGCAAAAAAAAGAACTTCTGCAACACAGGGCCAGTGCGGGGAATTAGAAACACTCACAGACTGCACCTCTTAGGGTGAAACTACAACCCCAGGCTGGGAGTTGGGAGGAATGTCTCCCTCTTGGCCACACCCACCAGGAGTAGAGCACCTGTGTTAGAGCTTCCGTAACAGAGGGATTTGCATAAGATAACGGAGCAGGTCTTGGTTCAATCACCACACATTCTTTTTCTTACTAAGATTTAGTAGACTTTCATATGTTTCTCCATATACTAAATGTCCTTTGGACAATTTCCAGGGGATTTAAGTGATTGTCTTAAAATAATTTTCAACAGTTAGGGTTGTTTCACTGCACAGAGTGTGTGAAGCCTTCACATAACCATTCCGGAAGTTGAATTCTGATGGGATAATATTTTTTAAAAGAAAATTTGTTTCACAGAAAGGATATTATGATTTGCAACACTTTTCAAGTAAGGCTGTGGCAAGGTTTACTTCTTTTATATTGCACAGAGTCTCTGAAATGTTTCAGAAATATAGTCTGTAGCAGACACTACTCCTGTACTCCAAATTTTATTCTCCCTTCTTTTAGTAATAAAATTCCCAAGGCTCAACTTTACACATAGCTGACAAACTCAAGACTACATTGCAGGTCTCCTTTAAGGTAGGTATAGCAAAAGACAAAATCCTGTGTGAACACAGTAATATCTATCATACCCTAAAAGACTTTTTCCTCATTTCCTTTCCTCATTTCCACTGGGGAGAATGTGGTAGCAGGAGCTGGAACAGCCATTTTTGACTAAGAGTTTGAAGCAAAGTGTTGGAGAACCACAGAGCAACATGAGAGAAAGAAACTAGTTCCCTATCACCACAGAACTATCATTCTCATCCTGGAATGCCTACCTAATCTTCTGTAAGAAATAAATACAAGTTTAGCCTTAAGTCCCTATATTTTTCTGTTACAGCTGCTTAAGCCATATCCTAATTCATATAATTTGTAACTAACAAAATGCCATTATGTGGTTTAATAAATTTGAAGTCAATAATATTATAGATCTCAAAGCGATTACCAAGACTGTCAAATTTTCCTTTAAATATAATTTTTTTTACATTATTTTGTAAGAGATGGGGGTCTCACTATGTGTTCCAGGCTGGTTTCAAACTCCTGGCCTCAAGTGACCCTCCCACCTCAGCCTCCCAAGTAGCTGGGATTACAGGGGCAAGTTACAGCACCTGGCTTACTGTCAAATTTTCAAGTGAAGAATACTGAGTTCTTGGATATTACAAAGTCTTACTGTAGTCTTTGAGGCTTGGTTTCTAGGTACATGCAAATTTTACAATGTACCTATTTCTTTACCTAACTTTACCATTATGATTGGAGATTTTTATTTACATTGATGAACCAGATCTATGAGCTTTTAAATATCTTCACAGTTCCTATGGTTACTTGGAGAACTGTTTTATGAAACAGCAGATTCTATCTTTTAAATGTTTGTACCAACTAGAATTATTGTTCTTCACATATGCAAATCAGTGGTTTCCAAACTTTTCTATATTGTAGATACATGCAAGATAACACTTGTAAGGTGAACTGGGTTAAACCCAAAGCTGCTCATGGCCAGATTTTGTCAGGCTAGGCCAGGCCAGGCCCAGTTCCTCTGACAGATGAGGAAGCAATCATTTCCTCAAGGATTGCTAATTCAGAAAATTTGATATATTTTATAGAATTATATATCGCTAAGGAATCTTGAGAACCAAACAGATTAACTTTAATAAGCTCTTTTAACATGTAAAAGACATAATTTTCAGATTAAATTCAGAGAGTTTACTAATAATTTTCTCCCCAGATAACAGAAGTCATTTAGTTTTTTCATATGTGCTATAGTACTGTAGTACCAGAGCTCCTGCTAACATAGGATCCATGTATTACTTGGGAAAGTATTAATAGAGTAGTTCCCTCTTATCCTTAGGGAATACCTTCCAAGACCCCAAGTGAATGTGTAAAACTACAGATAATACCAAACCCTATTTTGTTTTTTTGATCTGATAACTGAGCAGGCTATTAAATGACTAGTGGGCAGGTAGTGTTTACAGAATGGATATACTGGATGAAGGGATGAGTCACATTCCAAGTGAGATAGAGCAAGATGGCATGAGAGATTTTCATGTTACCTAAAACAGCAAGAAAATTAAAACTTATGAATTGCTTATTTCTGGAATTATTTAATATTTTTGAAATGTGATTGACTGTAGGTAACTAAAATCTCAGAAAGCAAAACCACAAATAAGTGGGGGGCTACTGTACTCTAAGTTGAAATATGTGATCATTATGTTCCTTCTATGATCACTGTCCTGTATTTATAAGCATCAGATGCAAAATACTTATATATTGACTTTATCTTCAGTTAAGAATGTTACCTTTGAAAGAAAAAAATACTATTTTTTTAAATGGAAGAACATTTAATCATCATTTGTGTTTTTAAAATTCATGTTAGCCCCTTTCCTTTCCCTTTCTTTCTTCCCTTCCCTTCTCCTGTTTGTGTCTGTGTATAAATTCACATCAAAATTTATGAAGGTAGTCAATGAAGCTCATACCAGTATGATTGTAGACAACATCAGTAATACAAAGAATATTCCATTCCTTTTTTAATTTTTCCACTAGCTGTCCAACATCATTCCAGGTATACTTTCTATTAGGTCTTGAAAAGTCAGGATTTAATTCTAACTGATTGGCAAGGGAGTAGCATGACCTAGATAGTCCAAGAGTCTGCAGTGGGGTAAAATGAATCATGTTGTAACCTGCAAAGCAAAAAAACGAAGACCACTGTAAAAACAAATAAACCACACCAGCCTAAAATGAAGAATATAAACTTTCTTAAGTAATTACAAATAGCAAGGTAAGCATGCTACTGGAAAAGAAGTCAAACACTTGGGTTCAAATCCTAACTGTACCACAAGAGACTTTAAGCAAGTGTGTTTAAATCTTTCAAGACATCAGTGTCCTCATATACAAGACAGAGATAATGAGACGGTATTTGAAAAAATTCACAGACACTGCCTGGTTATTAGAAAATATATATACTTACATGTAGAAAATTTATCCTCTAACAGTGTATCAACACACGTTTTTCTACTACTTTTAATGTTCCATAGTACTTGTATTCTGTTTTAGTTATGTCAGTGAACTTTTCATTCCTTTCTTCATACAATACTCAACTTAAAAGCAGAAAATTAATATTGAGGTCAGGTGCAGTGGCTTGCACCTGTAATCCCAGCACTTTGGGAGGCTAAAGCAAGAGGACTGCTTGAGCCTAGGAGTTCAAGACCAGCCTGAGCAACACAGTGAGACTTCATCGCTACAAAAAATAGATGGGGCCACTGCACTGCAGTCTGGGTGACACAGTGAGACCCTGTCTTAAAAAAATATATGTTTTAATTATATATATTTAAGATCTATATATATATATGTGTGTGTGTGGCTGGGCACAGTGGCTTATGCCTGTAATCCCAGAACTTTGGGAAGCTGAGATGGGCGTATCACTTGAGGTCAGGAATTCAAGACCAGCCTGGGCAACATAGTGAAACGCCATTTCTACTAAAAATACTAAAATTAGTCAGGCATGGTGGTGCAGGTCTGTAATCCCAGCTACTAGGGAGGCTACAACACAGGAATTGCTTGAACCCAGGAGGTGGAGGCTGCAATGGGCTGAGATTGTACCAATGCACTCCAGCCTGGGTGACAGAGTGAGACCCTGTCTCAAAACAAAACAAAACAAAACAAAACAGAAAAAATTAATATTGCCCTTTGCTTAAGAGTAAAATATAACTTGTTTCATTTTGCTCTTGGTATGTATGGTAGCACGTATCTTCTACACAAAAGATGGTTAATCAATAGTTGTTGAATTCAAATGACGTATAATAATAATAAATTTTCCTTCACTTTTCAGTAGCTTATTTTGATTTTTATGTGGTAAAGTCTTAGAAATGATAATTATTTCATTATAGCTTTCCTTCATTTCTTAAGCTGAACCACAAAATTTGCCATTTTTATAGGTTAAAAATGGTTAAGTATCAAAAATTTCATATGGTTCTATTTATATTACTAAATATATTAAGAAACAAAATTAAAAGTGGAGGCAAAGGATATGGCTTGGATTTGTGTCTCTGACTAAATCTCATGTTGAATTGTAATCTCCAATGTTGGAGGAGGGGCCTGGTGAGGGGTGATTGGATCATGGGAGTGGATTTTCCCCTTGTTGTTCTCATGATAATGAGTGAGTTTTCACAAGATCTAGTTGTTTAAAAGTGTGTAGCACCTCCCACTTTGTTCTCGTCTTCCTCCTCTGGCCATGTAAGATGTGCCTGCTTCCCCTTTGCCTTCCACCATGACTGTGAGGCCTTCCCAGCCATGCTTCCTATACAGCCTGTGGAACTGAGAGTCAAAACCTCTTTTCTTTATAAATTACCCAGTTTCAGGTTGTTCTTTACAGCAACGAGAGAATGGACTAATAAACAAAACCTTTGAAATCTGTATCACAGAGGATAATTATGTTTTTATTTATTTATTTTTTTTTTGAGATGGAGTCTTGTTCTGTCGCCAGGCTGGAGTGCAGTGGTGCAATCTCGGCTCACTGCAACCTCCACCTCTTGGGTTCAAGCGATTCTTCCGCCTCAACCTCCCGAGTAGCTGGGACCACAGGCGCGTGCCACCACGCCCGGCTAATTTTTTTTGTATTTTTAGTAGAGACGGGGTTTCACCATGGCCAGGATAGTCTCGATCTCTTGACCTCGTGATCCGCCCGCCTCGGCCTCCCAAAGTGCTGGGATTACAGGCGTGAGCCACCGTGCCCGGCCCTATTTTTTTTTTTAAATAAGAAAAAGAAAGCAAGCTGACATTACCTGATTCTTTTGCAACCCTAAGTCTGCTTTCCCACTCATCAAAAGGCCCCAAACACTTAGCTAAAAATGTCTGGAGAGTAACACAGTCCAAGGGTAGCATATGATTATCAGCACCAACACGTAAAATGGGATCCACAACTATGTAACCTCCGCCACTTTTCTCATTTCTAAGAGAAAAAACAAAACAAAAACTTTTCAGTCAGTGAGAGAAAAAACAATCCTTATATAATGTAGTCTGACTCTAACTAAAAGGTGAATTGTCCCAAATAAAATATATTTATTTCTAAGCACATAAAGTCATTTTAAAAGTTGCAACAAAACTTAATGGAAAAGCTACTTTTACCCTTTTACAACCTACATAATTACATGTATAATACACAAAATTTCCAATAATGTTGGTTTAATGAAAAATAAATAAACTAAAACTTATCAGTAATAACAAGGGCATGCAAATAAGCAGCAACCTATCATCAGGTTGCATGAAATGACTATAGTTTTAAGATATTACTTAAAATACATTTACATGATACTTTGCAATGGGCCATACAATTACCTTCTAGAAATCAAAGAACAATATTCTATTTGCATCTTGAGAAAGCACTGTAAAAACTGCACTGCCATAGTTCATACAGTAACATTTACAAGTTAGGTAACTTCAAATTACAGAATAAATTAACTTTTTTCCTCACATACAAAACACCTGACTTACCCTTGAAGGAAATAATACTGAAATGAACCAGATTGTTGCAGATTAAGTTTACAGTATTTATCAGAATCATCTTCTCTTTCTGTTGGATTTTCCCAATCAAGAGAACGGAATTTTTCTCTATTAAATGTTTCTCCAGGAAATGGGTAATTTGTATACACGGTAACTGCTTTTCCCTGTAAAGTTGGGCCTAATCGGAACTGTAGTTCAAACCCTAAATAAAAAGCACATTTTAAAAAACTCATTGTAGGACTTAAATTACCACATTGAAAATAGGTGTTTTATTTAAAGTATTAAAAAACCTTGATTTTTCAATCATGTTTAAAATAACTCCACAAACCTAACGCTGTTTTGGCACTACTTTGTATTCCAACATAGCTGAATTTCGTA
Source organism: Cacajao melanocephalus (assembly GCA_963573385.1). NCBI lineage: Eukaryota > Metazoa > Chordata > Mammalia > Primates > Pitheciidae > Cacajao > Cacajao melanocephalus. The sequence continues at coordinate 3,487 of CAUYLG010036495.1, read as the reverse complement.
TTTTAGCAAGTTTAGTAAACATTATAGAGCTGTCTGCTCTGTAATGTCTCTTTCTCCTTTCCCTGGAAACTCATTCCAATTCACATAGCAACTTTGGGACGTGCAAATTCTTATATAACCTCATTTACCATGATTCCCATCCTCACCCCTGAATTAAGTACCCACTGGTGGGCATCTGGACAGAGACCTTCTGTAGTATTTTTCCAACTGCAACTGAGAAAGCGAGTTTCTCTACAGTGTCAGAAAGTATGTGATAGTATGTAAAACTTGAGAGATACCATGGGACAATTATCTTACCATACTGAGAAAGCTAGTCTTCACTGACAGAAGTCAACCTCTATAGAGGTAGAATTCAGGATTCTAACAGGAGTTCTGGAGGCATCTGAGCCCGACTGATGTCTGCTCAAGTCCAGTGATGTGTTAACAAAGATTTAACAACTGACTAGGGTAGTGGGAACCCTGACTTGGAGTGTTTGCTAACTTTCTGGTGGAAATAATCCCAACACGGACAATCTTAAATTACCAACACGACAACATTGAACGTGGAAGTGGGAAGAGACGTGCACAATCAGCTCTTGTGAGCCAGCATAAGCACCTCCAACACACTACTGCCTATATCCCTACTCTTCATGGTTTAGTTATTAAAGCCATTCTTGTAATCCTGAGAGCCAATCCATTTCTACTTTTACCCAAGTTAGGTTATTTTTTAAAAAACATATCTTAGAATTGTGCACTGTGTTACAAGCATTTTGCCATTAAGAGGAAACAAATAAGCACATTACAGTTAAAACTGTACTGCGAAAGAAAAGTTTTGGTTGGTTTAAAGCAGACTTTAAACTTTCTTTATAATTATTAGAATGTGAAAATTCTGACTATGGTCAAGTTTATTAGAAATATAATGCATAAAAATTTTAAACATGAATATAATTTTCAATTAATAACGGGCAATAATAAGCGGTGAGGCAGGAAAGTTTAGCTCCACTGAGTAAAATCTTTAATGTCTAAGGAACTTCTTTGAGAGAAAAAAACCTAACATTTATAAATTTAATATATATTATTTATAATTTATAATGCTTGATTTATTAAACATCTGACAAAGTAATAAAAGATGATATACTAATAGGGATATTTTCTGTGAACAAAAGATTTTAGCAAAAGACATTAAGAAATGCTATATAGTGAAAATAATTTCTTCTCTAAGCAACTACACGTACTTTTTCTATAATACAATTTGGCATTAATGTATTAAGAATTTATATTTTTTGATCTAGGAATTTTATATAGTTTTTTTTGAGAAAATTATCAGTGATGTAAACAGAGATTATGTGTAAGGATGTTTATCGCAGCCTTATTTATTGAAATTAAATAAACTGACTAAATATCTAATGATTGGCAATGATTAAATAAATTATGGTACATCTGCAAGCTGGCATATTATAAAGCCAACATAAATTATGCTATCAAAAGATATTTGGTCGGGCACAGTGGCTCACACCTGTAATCTCAGCACTCTGGGAGGCCAAGGCAAGAGGATCACCTGAGGTCAGAAGTTCAAGACCACCTGATCAACATGGCGAAACTCCGTCTCTATTAAAAATCCAAAAATAGCTGGGTGTGGTGGTGGGCACCTGTAATCCCAGTTACTCAGGAGGCTGAGGCAGGAGAATCCCTTGAACCCAGGAGGCAAAGGTTGTAGTGAGCTGAGATTGCACCACTGTGCGCCAGCCTGGGCAACAGAGCAAGACTTCATTTCCAAAAAAAAAAAAAAATTAATAATCACCTTTATTTTATTTTGTTACATTTTACACATTTATGCAGAGCTTTTAAAATCTCTTCTGGAAAAAATCATGGCTGAAACACGGCAGTAGGCAGGGAGGTAGAATATATACACCATCATAATAGTACAAATGGGGGGGAAGCAGGTTAAAAAATTGTTTAGATAGTACAATCCTATTTTTTTTAAAAACAAAAAACAGAAAAAAATGCTTTTTATACATTTGCATAATTTTATAATTGGGGAAATCATTTTAAAATTAGAGCTACAATTATAGACTAATAAATAATTACACAAAGAATTAAAACATGAACTAAAATATTTAGTGACTGAGAAGCATAAATATCTGTATCTTCACAAGAATTACTAAATTTATCATCAGGAGAAATGGTGTTATTTTGAACAAGTACAAATAGCAGAGATTAGCTGTCTGGGTATATTTGTACAACCTGTTCCCCATTAGGTTTATGCAAATATTGTTTTTATAATTACATAAGGATTCAGAGAACTTGCAGTGTAAAGGTTAAAACTCATCTAAAATCTCCAAAACAGTATTTGGATCAGTGCCCTACCTTCAGGAAAAAGCCCCAGTAATTCCCCAAATAAGTCATTTGTTTATATAATATATATGCATGATGTTCTAACAGACTATGTAAATTATAAAGCACAAAAACTAACTAAATTGGATAAGATATAAATGAAACAAATATTTAAATAATAAATTCATTAGTGGGTAGAAAAAACCTTTTGACTCTCACCAAAAATTAATATTGATAATATCTCTCAAGGAAAACGATGTAACTAAATAAATTTCATTATTTTAAAAAGTCTTGGTTTGAATATTTTGTAATAAAGTGATTCAAAGATTTCAAGTTCTATTTATTTTAGGTAAAATCCTATAATGATGGAAGAAGCATTTCTAAAAATATATATTCAAAATGCTGTCGCTATAGCAAGGGCTGACAAAGTACATCCAGCCCAATTCCCATTTCTGTAAATGAAGTTTTATTGGAACACAGCCACATCCATTCACGTATGTTTGCCCATGGCTGCTTTCCTGCTACAATGGCAGAGTTGAGTCCCTGCAACAGGGAGTGCACTGCTTGAAAAGCTGCAAAGATTTGCGATCTGAACTTTTACATGAAAATATGTGCCAAACTCGGCTCCACAGCAACAAAATTTCCTTCAAAAAAGCACTTAACTTTCTCATTCATGTTTACATCAAAGAGTTAAGTATTTATTTTTTCTGAAAATATTTTCTAAGTATCATACTATCTAAGGCTACTTGTTATTCCTGAAAAGGACAAATCTCAAGCACTTTCTAACTCATCTTTTAAGTGTGATCACTTCTGTGAGGTAAAAGAGCTGTTCTTGGTTTTTCTACCTCTCCTTACAAAGCAACGTACAGACTCTGTTATTTAAGATAATATAAACTGTAAAGTTACTTAACCTAGCTTAGGTAAAAGTGCAGTTCATGGCAATATACTGCAAACAAATGAGGGAGTGATTGTAAACCCCTTCCAGAACTACAACCTCTACGTTTTCTTCTGAGTATGCTTTTTTTGTTTATAACTTATCTGACACACAAACTGAGAGCATAATTCATATATTAACATATTCAATGTTGGTAACAGATAATGGACTTAAGAAACTCAAATAGGTCGCCCGCCAAGACACGCACCCGACCGGCCCGGCCAGGCCGGGCGCGCGGCG
>CAUYLG010036494.1:0-24829 GCA_963573385.1 Cacajao melanocephalus | reverse complement strand
TTCCTCTTACCCCTGTTGTGTTTGTTTATTTTCTCCATTTTTGTTCCATTTCCACCTCTGCTTGTTTCACTTTTAAAATCCTTTTAAAAAAAAAAAAAAAAAAAAAAAAAAAAAAAAAAAAAAAAACCACTGGGGAGGGAGAGAGAAGGGGTATGAGGTATCATGCTGCCCAGACTGGACTCTAACTTCTGGGCTAAAGCAATCCTCTCACCTCAGCCTTCTGAGTAACTGGGACTACAGGTATGCACCACATCACCTGGCTATGTTTACTTTCTGAGGAACTGTCAAACTGTTTTCCAAAGTGACTGTACCATTTAACATCCCCACAAACACTTGTTATTGTCTAGCTTTTTAATATTATAGCCACCATAGTGGATATGAAGTGGCGTATTGGTTTGCTAGGGCTGCTGTAACAAATTACAACAAACTAGGTGACTTAAAACAACAGAAATTTATTCTCTCACAGACCTGGGGCTAGAAGCATGAAATCAAGGTATCATCAGGGTTATGCTTTCTCTGGAGGCCCTAGTGGAAAAGCTGTTCCATGCCCTTCCCTTATTTCTTGTGTTCCTAGTAATCCTAACCATTTCTTGGCTTATTGATGCATGTCACTCCAATCTCTGACTCATCACATGGCATTCTCCCCTGTGTCTCTTCTCCAGTTATATTGAATTAGGGTCCATCCTAATCCAGTATGATCTCATCTTGACTTGATTACCTCTGCAAAGACCCTATTTCTAAATAAGGTCATATTCACAAGTACCAGGAGTGAGAAGGTCAACATATCTCTTTGGGAGATACACTTCAACTTACAACAAGAGGTGGTATCTCTTTGTGGTTTTGATTTATATTTCCCTAATGGCTAATGATGTTGAGCATCTTTTCATGTGCTCATTTGTATATCTTCTTTGGAGAAATGTTTATTCAAATTTTTGTTCATTTTATAATTAAGCTATTGTCTTTTTATTCTTCAACTGTGAGTTCTTCACATATTCTGGGCGCTTATGAGATATATGACTTGAAAATATGTTATTCCATTCTGTGGGCTGTCTTTACTTCTTGATAGTGCCCTTTGAAACACAAGAGTTTTTATCTTGATGAAGTTCAATATATCTATTTTTTCCTTTTGTTACCTATGCTTTTCTTGCTATATCTAAGAAACTATTAACTAATTCAAGGCCATGAAGATTTATGCCTATGTTTTCTTCTAAGAATTGTACAGTTTTATCTCTTATACTTGGGTCTTTGATCCCTTTTTACTAAAATTTTGTGCACAGTGTGAAGTATGGATCCAAATTCATTCTTTTGAAAGTGAATATTCAGTTGTCCTAGCACCATTTGTTGAAATTAATACCCTTCTCCCATTGAATCGTCTTGTCACCCTTGCAAAAAAAAAATACCAAAAATGTAAGGATTTGTTTGTAGACTCTCATTTATATTTCATTGCTCTCTCTGTCTATCCTGATGTTGGTACTACACTATCTTGATTACTTTAGCTTTGAAATCAGGAAATGTGAAAATTCCAACTTTATTCCTTTTTTAAAAAATTACTTTGGCTATTCTAAGTCCCTTGCATTTTCATATGAATTTTAGGATCAGATAATCAATTTCTGCAAAAAGCCAGCTGGGATTTTTACAGGAATTGTATTGCATCTGAAGATCAATTTGGGGAGTACTGCCATCTTAACAACAGAAAGTGTTCCGATCTATGTGCATGGATGTCTTTCTATTTATTTAAAACTTCTTTAATTTCTTTCAACAATGTTTTGTGGTTTTCAATTGATAAGTCTGATATTTCTTTTATTAAAGTATGTTATAGTATTACAAAGGAAATTGTATCTTTAATTTCATTTTCAGATTGTTCATTGCTAGTGTATAAAAATAATTTTGTATATGATCTTGTAACTTTGTATATGAACTTGCAACTTTCTGAATTCATTTGTTAGTTCTAATCGCTTTTTAGTCAATTCTGTAGGATTTTCTACACACAAGATCATGTTACCTGCAAATTGAAATACATCTACTTTTTTTCTTTTCAATCAGGATGCCTTTCATTTCTTTGTCTTGCCTAAGTGCTTTAGCTAGAGCCACCAGTACAATGTTAAATATAAATGATGAGAGTAGACATTTTTGCCTTGTTCTTGATTGTAAGGGGAAAGCTTTCAGTCTTTCACTAAGTATAGCATGAGTTTTGGGTTTTTCATAGATGCCTTTTTGGTTGTAAAAAGTTTCTATCTATTCCTAGTTTGTTGAGCGTTTTTGTCATGAAAGGCTGTTGGATTTTAAATGTTTTTTCCTGTCTATTGAGATAATTATGTGGTTTTTGTCCTTTATTCTATTAATATGGTATATTATTTATTGACTTTCATATATTCAACCTTGCCTTCCTGGGATGATTCTCATTTGGTCATGGAATACAATTGTTTGTATATGTTAATGGATTTAGTTTGCCAGTATTTTGTTGAAGATTTTCGTATCCATATCCATAAAGTATCTTGGTCAGTAGTTTTCTTGTGATGTCTTTGTCTGGTTTTGGTATGTGAATAATGCTCACCTCGTAGAATGAGTTGGGAAGTGTTTCCTCCTCTTCCGTTTTTTTGAAGGTTTGTGAATGATCGGCGATTCTCCTTTAAATGATAGAATTCACCAGTGAAGCCATCTGGTTCTGAGCTATTCTTTGTGGGAAGTTTTTTGGATTCCTAATTTAGTCTCATTACTTGTTATAGGTCTATTCAGATTTCTATTTCTTCTTGGGTCCATTTTGATAGTTTGTATTTTTCTAGGAATTTGTCAATTTCATCTATGTTACATAATTTGTTGGCGTATAATCATTCATAGTATTTCTTTATAATTCTTTAAAATTTTTAAAATCAGTAGTGATGCTCCCTCTTTCATTTCTGGTTTTAACAATCTGAGACTTATCTCTTTCTCTTTTTTCTTGGCTAATTTAGCTAAAGAATTGTCTGTTTTGTTCATCATTTCAAAAAACAAACTTTTTGATTCATTGATTTTTTTTCAATTGTTTTTTAATTCTTTATTCAACTTATTTCTACTCTAATCTTTTTTTTCCACTTGCTTTGGGTTTAGTTTCCTCTTCAGTGGAAATTATTATTATAGGCATTTACAACTATAAATTTCCCACTAAACACTTAGCACCTCATGCATTTTGGTATTCATGCTTTCACTTTCATTCATCTCAAAGTATTTTCTAATTTCTCTTATAATTTTTTTTAACCCATTGGTTATTCAGGAGGAGTATGTAATTTAATTTCCATGTATTTGTGAATTTTCCAAGTTTCTTTTTGTTGGTTTTGTTTTTGTTTGTGTTGCTTGTTCGTTTGAGACAGGGTTTCACTCTGTTGCCTAGGTTGGAATATAATGGCATAATCACAGCTCACTGCAGCCTCAACTGCCTAGGCTCAAGGGATCCTCCTGCCTCATCATCCTAAGTAGCTGGGACTATAGGCACATGCCACCATGTCTGGCTAATTTGTGGTGAAGGGGTCTCTCTATATTGCCTAGGCTGGTCTCAAACTCCTGGCCTCAAGCAACCCTTCCACCTCAGCCTCTCAAAGTGCTGGGATTACTGGCTGGTGGTTGGTTTTTAATTCAATTCCATTGGATTCTAAGTATCTATTTTATATGGTTTCAATTCTTTTACATTATTTAAGCAGAAGAATAGATCTCTCAATCTCAAAGATCACAATGAATTTTTGAAGGATTTTAAGAAGAGGATGGCATATAAATTATAGAAATAATACTCCGGGAGAAGTACAAAGAGTGTATCAGAGAGCATAACATGCAAGAAGAAAGGGCAATTAAGAGCCTATTGAAAATTATTCAAACAGGAGATGACAGATTATTGGACTAAGGTAATGATATGGAAAAAAACGAACAAACTGAAAACATATTCAGAAATGAGTATCACCAAAAATGAGACTTAATTCTATAAAGTCAGAATGAATTAAAGTCTAGAATGGCATATTTTAAACTTGAGTCACTGGATACATGCTGGGACCGCTGGTTGAGACAAGGGAAAAAATGATAAGAAATAGGTTTATGTATGAGGTGGGTGATGATTATGGCTCAGTTTTCTATTGAGCATATGGGTCGCAAGCTCATGAAAGAAGTTTGTGCTCAGTTATCTTATTAGTATATTTGCATACAAAGGACCAGAGAAGCCAGAGCAATGAATGAGACTCTTCAGAGCAATGAGTAGAATGAAAAGAGAACAGGGTCAAGGAAAGTGGGTACCAGGTGCATTTAAAGAAAGGGGAGAAGATAAAAAGTCAGAGAAAAGCACTGAGAAAAGGAAGTCATAAAAGGAGAACCCCAGAGGCCTGGTGTGCAGAAAGCCTGTTTCTAGAAGGAAAGAGAGGTCAACATGTGAATACCCAAAGGAAGTCAAATTACCCTGCTACTTAAGGATAACTCACACCTTACTTTTCTCAATCATTTTCTGATAGCTTTCTAACGAAGATTTGATTTTGATCAATAAGTTGCAGCTGAACACCTTTTTGTTTTCCTTTTCTGGAATCTGTAATTGACATCTCCCATTTTGACTTGTCAGGCAGCTCATCCACCTTCTTTTGAAAACAGCAGTTCAGGGAAAACTGTCAAGCAAGGTGACCCACCCTCATCTGCCAATGAGAAAGGGGCATTAGCCTCTTGCCTCCTGGCATTTGAATCTTGAGCAGTGAAATTCAACGCAGTGGGAGCTGATCTGAGGTTCTGCCACATCCTGAAGAGAATATACATTGTTTGCCACTATTTAGAATCCAGAGTTTCCCCCAATTTTTATCTAACAGAGCAAGGGCCAGGATTAGGGTGAGGGGATGAGGCAAGTGAGGCATTCACCTGGAGTGGAAAATTTAAGAGGGCTCCAAAAAACTCAACAGTCAAGTTAATAATAGCTGAATGCAATATTTTTAAAAATAAAAATTAATGCAAAAATCCATGATGAACAAAATATCAACACTTTAACGGCAGTATCAATGTTACTGCTTTTTCCTTTTGCCTCAGGCTCAAATGTGGTTTAAAATTGTATTACAGAGCCCTGGTTGTTCACATTTTATTTTGTTCCCATAAGTCAGTTCCCACCCTTCCAGTAAATTCCTCCTTTTCATAAGTTCCAGAAAACGTTTTCTTTGTTTGCAACACAAAACCCAACTGATATGGAGTCTGACATTATAAGTAAAGGTGACTTTCTGGTAGTTCCTTGGCTCCTACAGATTCCAACTCACAATTCTTATCGATTGGCCCTCTAATGAGAGAGATTTTATGTTGTCCTCTTACAAACCTAAAAATTCCCTTCACTTGAAGATTATTTGAAATCAGAGATACAGAGCTACCAATTGGGGGTGAACTCAAAATAATTATGCCAAGTGAGAGAATTCAAACAAAAATGGATACATGCCATGTGACTTCACTTATATAAAACTTCAGAAAATACAAACTAATCTATAGTGACAGAAAGCAAGTCAGCAGTTCCTTGAGGGCAGTGGAAGTAGAGGGGATTGCAAAGGGCAATAAGAAAACTTTTGCTGGGCGCAGTGGCTCACACCTGTGATCCTAGCATTTTGGGAGGCCGAGGTGGGCAGACTGCCTGAGCTCAGGAGTTTGAGACCAGCCTGGGCAACAAGGTGAAACTCCGTCTCTCCTAAAATACAAAAAAAAAAAAAAAATTACCGGGCGTGGTGGCAGGTGCCTGTAGTCCCAGCTACTCAGGAGGTTGAGACAGGAGAATTGCTTGAACCCAGGAGGAAGAGGTTGCAGTTAGCCAAGATCACGCCACTGCACTCCAGCCTGGGCGACAGAGCAAGACTTCATCTCCAAAAAAACAAAAGAAAAAGAAAACTTTTGGTGCTGATGGCTGTGTTTACTCTCTTAATGTTGGTGATGAATTCAAGTGTATATATATATGTCAAAACCTATCAGATTACACCCTTACATATGCATAATTTATTGTGTTTCAATTGTACCTCAGCAAAGTCATTTTTGAAAAGCCACTAATTGGCTTTTAGACTTTGCATCTTTACTATCAAATAATTTCCACCTTTTAAAAAGATGTATTTGAATTCTACATAAAATGTTCTAAATTGATGTTTTAGATATTTGATGTATTTGGCTTTTTCCATTTCTTCCTGTCTCTATATGGAGGTGGATGTATTCATATAAGTAGAAATTGTTTTAAGGGATTATATCCCTAAATTGCAATGGAATAGTAATTTAATCTGTGAACTGCATAATATCCTGAGAAGTATATGAAAAGTGTACCTATTCACACTGAGAAAGAAAAAAAGAAAAAAAAATTTTTAAAGAAAGGAAAAGTGTACCTAAAGTGTTCTTATTTTCATCTAGTTTTCTACTAATGAAACTCTTTCTTATGATTAAATTTTTATCATTGATATAAGAAACTAGTGAGTAAAAAATGTTACATAAAACTAACAAAGATACACATGTAGAGAACAAATTACAGCATGTCTTAAAGTTCTTCTGCAATAATTCACTTCCAGAAAATTAAATTTTAGCAATATACATTAAATATTATACTTTTAAAATAAAAACCTCTCTCATAAAATGATAATGGCAATAAAAATATATCCCTTTTATTTTCTTCATTAGTGAATCAAAATTGTATAAAAGAAACATTAATGAGTACCAATGAGCAACATTAAAATCTTTTTTACTCAACTTCGTAATAAAACAATATTTCTCAAGTAGCATCATACAAAGATTGAGTTCAATCATATACACATACACATGTATATAAAATAACATAATATGTAAGGTACATGTTTTGCTACTTGTTAACTCCTAATGCTTAAAAAATTTAGAATTGCATTTCTAAATTGCAAAGGAAAATAAATACCTGATTGGCCTTCAGTTATATTAATATTATTATTCATAACTATTCATTTTAATCAGAGGGGTTTCAATCGGATTGTTCTCAACTTTTGGAAAGATTATCTTCCCAAGCTCTTTGCCTGTTTCTAAACTGTCTGCTCTACTGGATATTTTCTCAAAGGAATAATGTTATACATGCTAGATAAATCCATAGGCTAATTCCCCAAATCTTGTTTTAGCATAGTTACAAATCTAACCTTGAAATCAAAAAGGAATGAAAAATCTTTCTTGAAAAATAATTATTACTAATTGTGATAGTTCATAATACCTCAGGCTGGGTAATTTACAAAGAAAGGTTTATTTGGCTCACAGTGCAGGCTGTACAGGCCTAGCATTAGCATCTGCCTGGCTTCCGGTGAGGCCTCAGGAAGCTTTTATTCATGTTAAAAGGCATGAGGAAACAAGCATGTCACATGGTGAGAGAGGCAATAAGAGAGAGGGGAGGTCTCAGAGTCTTTTCAACAATCAGATCTCATGGTAACTCATTACCATGGGGAGGGCACAAAGCCTTTCATAAGGGATCTGCCCCCATGGCCCAAATGCCTCCCACCAGGACCCACCTCCAACACTGGGGATCACATTTCAACATGAGATTTGGAGGAAACAAAAACATCTAAACTATATAACTAATTTTTTAAAATAAATTCTAAAAAGTGAGTTTTTGAAATTTAACTTCAAAATTTGCCCTCAAGAAAGTACTTACATACAGAAATTGGAGAGATGGTCAATGGAGACATCTATGGAAATTCTGAAGGAGACTTCTAGACTTTCGAGGGCTTTTTAGGGTAATAAAGAATCTCAGTGATTATCATTTCTAAATCCACTTTAAGTATTACTTTTCTCAGCCAACCAAGTGAGTTTAATTAATAAAAATGATTTCTTTTCTATAGTCATAATTTATGTTCAGTTTTGTTTTAGGTCTTAACAGACAGGGCTCCTTTCCTGGAATTTAGGGTACATAATGCTTCAGACCTCCATTCCCCCTTGGATGCCACTTATACTAATATAAAATCCAGCCATAGATAAGGAAGAGGGCTGGCTCTTCTTTCAGTTTCTCCTTGCTCATCCATTCTTCCAGCCCTAGCTTACCATGCACAATCCCAGAATAATCAGTATGCTTTCTTAAAAGAAAGTAATTTTTGGCAACTCTTATAAATCAATGGATTTCTTTTTTTGTATGTTTTATATTTATATGTTTATTTATTTTAAAGAGCTCAAAGAATTTTTAATCTAAAAATTAATATTTTAATCTTTAAAAATTAAAAGATTTCCTCATATTCCAAATTTTATTATAAGACAAAATAATATACACATTGATTTACAATGTAATTGGAACTCCGTAGCAGAACCCTTCTTACCCCCTAGTCTAAATTTATAATAGGATTCTTCTGGATTTTAAAAGTCAAATTAGACTTCTCGTTGTCAGCCCAGCATGTAAGAAGCTTGAAAGTTGCCACTCTGTCCTAAGAACAAGTAAAAATCTGAACAAACTGAAAAATCAACAATTGTTCTTAGATTTGTAAAAGAAGTAAGGCCATAGGACAAATCATTGCCTCCAAAATTGGAAAGAGCAGGCAAATACAGAGAATCATAACTTACCACAGGCAGAAATCCATGAGCAGCAACCTCTGTAGGGACTAGTACTAGGTTACCGTTAACTCAGTACATCATGTCCAGCTAACAATAAAAACTTGTAAGGTATACTAAAAGGAAAAAACACAGTTGGAATAAACAAAGCAAGTATCAAAACCAGGCTTCAATATGACAGAAATGTTGAAATTATTAGACCAGAAATTAAAAACAATTATGATTAATATGCTAAAGGTTCTCACAGAAAAGGTAGGCAGTATGAAAGAATAATTGGGCAATGTAGGTAGAGAGGTTGAAATTCTAAGAAATAACTAAAAAGAAATGCTAGAAATAAAAATATTGTAACAGAAATGAAAAATGCCTTAATTGGGTTTATTAGTAGACCAGACACAGCTGAGGAGAGAACCTCTGAGCTTGAGGCTATCTTAATAGAAACATCTAAAACTGAAAAGCAAACAAAAAAAGATTGGAATTTTAAAAAACAGAGCAGAATGTCTCTAAGAACTGTGGACAACTACAAAAGGCATAATATATGTATGATAAAAATACCAGAGCATAAGTAGAGTAAGAAACAAAATATTTAAAATAGTAATGACTGAGAATTTTCCTAAATTAACATTGGACAACAAACTACAGATTAAAGAAGCTCAGAAAATGCCAACCAGAATAAATGCTGAAAAAAACTACACCTAGACTATCATTTTAAAACTACAGAAAACCAAAGTTGAAGTTCTGAAAAAAAAAAACAGAGGGAAGAAAACATCTTATCTTTAGAGGAGCAAAGATAAGAATTATATCTGACTTCTCAGAAACCATACAAGCAAGAAAAGAGTGGAGTGAAATATTTAAACTATTGAGAGAAAACTCACCAACCCAGAATTATATTCCATGTGAAATTATCCTTCAAAAGTGAAGTAGAAATGAAGACTTTCTCAGACAAACAAAAATTGAGGGAGTTTGTTGTCAGTAGACCTGCCTTGCAAGAAATGTTAAAAGAAGTTCTTTAGAGAGAAGGAAAATAATATAAGTCAGAAACTTGCATCTACATAAAGAAAGGAAGAGTATCAGAGAAGGAATAGGTGAAGATAAAATAGAAACTGTTATTTTTCTTATTCTTGATATTTCTTATTCTTCAGATAACAGTTTCTTCCAGAGAACACCAGCAATATTTTCAATTATGTACGCATGTATATATACATATGATTAAATATGCTTATGTACACATATGCTTATATATACTTATATATAAGTATAATAAATGACAGCAATGATACAAGGAACAGGGGAGATGAATTAGGATTATTTTGTTATTATAAGGTACTTATGCTAACCGTGACATGGTAGAATGTGACTTGAAAGTGGACTTGGATTGCTTGTAAATGTATATTGCTAACTCTACGACAACCACTTTAAAAAGTAAAAAAAAGTACAACTGATATGCTAAGAAATTGAATTATATGTAATGCTTACTTAAAACTACAAAATGCAGATAAAGAGTGGAAAGCAAAAATAGGAACAAAAAACAAGGGCAACAAATAAATAGCTTTAAAATCGTATATATGTATATGATTTATACATACACATGATATTTAAAACTATTTTGTATATATAGTAAAATTACATATATGTAAAGTATATATATATACATTATATACATATATATATACATATATATACACATATATATACTTTATATATACATACTTTATATCTCCAGGCAAAGTGGCTCACATTTGTAATTCCAGCAATTGCAGCACTTTGGAAAGCCAAGGAAGGGAGATCACTGAGCCCAGTAGTTTGAGACCAGTCTGGGTAACAAAGCAAGACCTCCATCTCTAAGATCCAACTATATTAATAATAACTTAAAATGTAAATGGTCTAATGAACCAATTAAAAGACAGAGATTATCAGAGTGGATCAAAAAACAAGACCCGAATAAACATTGTCTTTAAGAAACCCAACTTTAATATAAAAACACATGTCAATTAAAAGTAAATGGATAAAGATATACCATCTGAATGCTAGTCAAAAGAAGGTAGAAGAAGCTATATTAATTTCAGACAGAGCAGATTTCACAGCAAGGAAAGTTATCAGAGACAAAGAAGGATATGATGCAATAATACAGGGTCAATCTTCTTAGAAGACATAGCAATCCTTAACATGTATGTACCTAACAACAGAGTATCTAAATACATGAGACAACAATTGATAGACCTTGAAAGAGAAATAAATGAATTCACTATTATAGCTCAAGTCTTCAACACCCCTTTATCAGAAATAGACAGTTCCAACAGGCAAAAAAATCAGTAAGTACATAGCTGAACTCAACAACACCATCAATCAATTGGATATAATGGATATTTATAGACGACTTCATCCAGCAACAGCAGAATACACAGTTTTCTCAAGCTACATGAAACTTTTACCAACATAGATCATATTCTAGGCCAAGAAGCCTACCTTAATACATTTAAAAGAATAGAAACTATACAATGTTTGCTCTCAGATAACAATGGAATTAAACTAAAAATAACAGAAAGCTGGAAATTTTAAAAATACTTGGTGATTAAACAACACACTTCTATAATACATGAGTCAAAGAAGACGTCTCAAGAGAAATGTAAAAATATTCTGAACTAAATGAAAATTAAAACACACATCAAAATTTGTATGATATAGCAAAAACAATGAAAATTTCCAGCATTGAATGCATAAATTAGAAAAAAGAAAGATCTGAAATCAACAATCTAAGCTCCCACCTTAGGGATCACCTGTGGTTGGGAGTTTAAGACAAGCCTGGCCAACATGATGAAACCCCATCTCTACTAAAAAGTCAAAAATTAGCCAGGTGAGGTGGCATGCTCCTGCAGTCCCAGCTACTCAGGAGGCTGAGGCAGAACAATCACTTGAACCCAGGAGGCAGAGATTGCAGTAAGCCAATATCATGCCACTGCACTCCAGCCTGGGTGACAGAGCCAGACTCCATCTCCATAAGCTTCTACCTTAGGACACTAGAAAAAGAAAAGCAAATTAAGTTCAGAGTAAGCAGGAGAAAAGAAATAGCAAAATTTAGAGCAGAAATTAATGAAATTGGAAACAAGAAATCAATAAAACCAAAAGCTGATCCTTTGAAAAGATGAATAAAATCAATAAGTCTCTGTCTAGGCTAAGAAAAAAAGAGAGAGGGTACAAATTAATAATATCAGAAATGAAAGAGGGGCTGTCACTACAGATCTCATGACATTAAAAGGATAATAAAGGAATGCTATGAACAACTCTATACCCTCAAATTTGATAACATAGATGAAATTAAACAATTCCTTGAAAGACACAATTTGCCAAAACACACAAGAAAAAATAGCCAAACTGAATAAGCCTATATCTTTTAAAGAAATTGAAACAAGAATAACTTTCTAAAACAGAAAGCAGCAGGCCTAGATAGTTTCACTGCTGAATTTTATCAAACAATTCAGAGAGAAATTGTAACAATTCTCCATAATCTCTTTTAGAAAATAGGAAAGAGAGGCTGGGCATGGTGGCTCATACCTGTAATCCCAGCACTTTGGGAGGCCAAGGTGGACAGATCACCTGAGGTCAGGAGTTTAAGACCAGTTTGGCCAACATGGTGAAGCCATCTCTACTAAAAATAAAAAATTAGCCAGGCCTGGTGGCAGGCGCATGTAATCCCAGCTACTCTGGAGGCTGAGGCAGGAGAATTGCTTGAACATGGGAGGTGGAGGTTGCAGTGAGCCAACATCATACCACTGCACTCCAGCCTGGGTGAGAGAGACTCCATCTCAAAAAAAAAAAGAAAAGAAAATAGTAAAGAGAATAGTATAGTTCCTTACTCATTTTATGAAGTTAATATTACCTTAATACCAAAAACAAAGATGTTACAAGAAAAAAAATCTACAGACTAATATCTCTCATAAGCATAGATGCAAAAATCCTCAATAAACTATTAGCAAATCAAATCCAATGATGTATTAAAAGAATTATACATTAGCCAGTGGTGGTGTGCCTGTAATCCCAGCTACTTGGGAGGCTGAGGCAGAGAATTGCTTGAACCCAGGAGGCAGAGTTCAGTGAGCCAAGACTGCACAACTGCACTCCAGCCTGGGCAACAGAGCAAGACTCTGTCTCAAAAAAAAAAAAAATTATTATACACCATGACCAAGTGGGGTTTGTCCCAAGTATGCAAGATTGGTTCAATATTTGAAAACTGGTTAATGTAATATAACATCAACAGGCTAAACAAGAAATACTACATGATCATATTGATAGATGCAGAAAAAGTATTTGACAAAATCCAACACCGCTTATGATTTTAAAAACTCTCAGTAAACTAGAAATATAAGTGAACTTCCTCCACTTGGTAAATAATATCTGCAAATAACCCTCCACAACTAGCAGCATAATTAATAGTAAGAAACTCAAAGTTTTCCACTAAGGTCAAGAACAATGCAAAGATGTCTCCTGCACCACTGCTTTTCAACATCATACTAGAAGGCCTACTTAATGCAGTAAAACAAGAAAAGGAAATAAAAGGTATACTGATTGTTAAGAAAAAATAAAACTGTCTTTTTTCACAGATGAAATGATCACCTTTGTAGAAAATCTGAAAGAATCAACAGAAAAACTCCAGGAACTAATAAGCGATTATCGCATGGTTGCAGGACACAAGATTACTACACAAAAGTCAATCATTTTCCTTATAACAGCAATGAACAAGTGGAATTTGAAATTAAAAACATAATATCATTCATATTACCACCCCAAAAACAAAATGCTTTGGTATAAATCTAACAAAATATGTACAAGATCTTTGCCAGAAAAACTACAAAACTCTGATGAAAGAAATCAAAGAAGACTAAATAGATGAAGAGGTATTCTGTGTTCATGCATAGAAAGACTCAATATTGTCAGGATGTCAGTTTTTTCCATCTTTGGGATTTAATGCAAGCAAGTTATTTTCTGGATATTGACAAACTGATTCTGAGGTTTATATGGAGAAGCAAGCAAACAAACAAACAAAAACAGAATAGCCAGCACAATATTGAAGAAGAAGAACAAAATTAGAGAACTGACACCACTTGATTTTGACTTACTATAAAGCTATAGTAATCAAGACAGTGTGGTATTGGAAAAAGAATAAACAAATAGATAAATGAAATAGAGTCACATAAATATAATCAACTTATCTTTGAGAAAGGAACAAAAGTGATACAACGAAGAAAAGAGAGTTTTTTCAACAAATTGTCCTGATACAATTGAACATCCACATACATTAAAAAGTGCATCTAGATCTTAGGCCATTCACAAAATTTATCTCAAAATACTTCACAGTGCAAAACTATAAAACTCTTAGAAGATAACAGGAGGAAATCAGGATGACAAGGGTTTTGTGATGACTTTCAGGATGCAACACCAAAGGCATGATCTATGAAATAAAGAATTTATAAGTGGGACTCCACTATAATTTAAAATTTCTGCTCTATGAAAGACACTGTCAAGAGAATAAAAAGAGAATACATAGACCGGAGAAAATATCTGCAAAAGATATATATGATTTTAAAAATTGTTACCTAAAATACATAAAGCACTCTTAAAATCCAACAATTAAAAGAAATTAAATGTGGACTAAAGACCTTAGCAGACACTTCCTCAAGGAAGATATGCAGATATATATGTATCCCACAATATAGTATCATACAGTGTAGTTTCATTGCCCTGCAAATTCTCTATGCTCTGCCTACTCATCCCTCTTTTCTCTCTAATCCCTGGCAATCATTAACCTTTTTACTGCCTCCATGGTTTTGCTTTTTCTATATGGTTATACAGCTGAAATCATACAGTATGTAGCCTTTCAGAATGACTTTCTCTAAGTAATATGCACTTATGTTTCTTCCATGTATTTTCATGGCTTAATAACTCATTTCTTTTTAGCACTGAATGATCTTCCATTGTCTGGATAATCACATGAAAAGATGTTTCACATCCATATGTCACCAAGAGCAATGCAAATTACAATAGGATTCCAATACACATCTATATGGCCAAAATCCAGAACACTGAAAACACCAAATTATGGTGACAATGTGGAGCAACAGGAACTCTCATCCACTGCTGGCAAAAATGCAAAATAGTACAGCCACATTGAAAGACAGTTTGGGAGTTCTTAGAATACTAAACATACTCTTAGTACATGATCCAGCAATTTCATCCCTTATGTTTACCCAAAAGAGTTGAAAACTTAGGGCCACACAAGAATGTGTACATGGATATTTATAGCAGCTTTATTAATAATTGCCAAAAGTTGGAAGCAACCAAGAAGTCATTCAGTAGATGAATGGATAATAAGCTGTGATATATCTAGACCTGGAATATTATTCAATTCTAAAAAGAAATGAGCTATCAAATCATAAAAAGACATGGAGGAATATTAAATGTACATTACTAAATGCAAGCCATCTGAAAAGGCTGTATGATTCCAATTATATTATATTCTGGAAAAGGCAAAACCATGTAGACAGTAGAAATATCAGTGGTTGCTGGGGGTTAGAAAGGAAAGAGGGATGAATAGGCAGAGCATAGAGGATTTTTAGGACAGTGAAACTATGCCGTATGATACCATAATGGTGGATACATGCCATTACACAATTGTCCAAACCCATAGAATGTATAAAACCAAGCGTGAACCCTATGTAAACTATGGACTTTAGGTAATAATGATGTGTCAGTGTAAGTCCATAGATTGTAACAAATATAGCACTATAAGGGGCAGGGTGTATGATAACAATACAGGGAGTTATACATGTGGGGAGGGCAGGGGTACATGGGAATCACAGTACCTTCTGCTCAATTTTGCTATGAACCTAAAACTACTCTAAAAAATAAAATCTACTTTAAAACATGTATACACACACACACACACACACACACGTATATATATATATAAACAATTTTTTAAAAAATCAAGTTAGGCTGAGCACAGTGGCTCAAGCCTATAAACCCGGCACTTTAGAAGGTTGAGGCAGGAGAATCACTTGAGTCCAGGAGTTCAAGACTAGCCTGGGCAACCCAGGAAGACCCTGTTTCTACCAAAAACTAATTTTTTTTTAATTAGCTAGGCATGGTGGCTGATTTGGTCCTAGCTACTCGGGTGGCTGAGGTGGGAGGATTGCTTGGGCCTTGGAGGTCAAGCTTCAGTGAGCCATGATGATGCCACCACACTCCAGCCTGAGCAACAGAGAAAAACTCGGTCTAGAAAAAAAATAAAATAAATTAGTGAAGACCTCAGAATACTGATGATAAACAGGGGGAATAAATCTAGCTCGCAGAGTAAAAGCCTAAATAAATTAAAGCAAAAAATGATAATGATATCTTCAAAGGAACAAATGTAGCTGATCCAAATCTTGCAGTTTTAAAGTGTTACATTTGTACTCTATAGTCCTTTAGAATGGCTTCCAGCTTACCAAAGAGAGACTGCCTTTCTACACACCAAATTACAACACTAAGGCAGATTGAGGGAGAAATATAATCAACCATTTGTTGATTATTTATTTTTTAATCATGTCCTCAAGCATGTACAGATGTAAGAAAGCATGTGGCCTCAGACTGGAGCTGTTTGCAAACAGCAGGATTGCCTGGCCCAAGAAATGGCGCTTGCTGTGTGATGAAAGCCACCCTTCTAAAACCGTGTTTGGTTAGCACCTATGCCCTGCTGAAATTGGCATAGCACATTCTCTGTGGGCATGCTGCCAGCCTAACAGATGGGCCTGAATGTAACCCTGCCAGAGAATCAGTATGTGCAATGAGTTCACAACTGTGGTTAGACTCCTTTCCAAGGATGTTGCATCTACTTAGGCTGCCCAGCAAAAATTTATGATTTTCATGACTTCAAATGGCATTAATGAATAAATAAATAATTCTCTAAATCAGTGGTTCTCAAACTGTGGTTCCCTGGACCAGCAGCACTAGCCCCATGTAGGAAATCACTAGAAATGCAAATTCTCAGGCCCTACCTTTAACCTGCTGAATCAGAAACTCTTGGGGTAGGGCCCAGCAACACATGGTTTAACAAGCCCACCAGGTGATTCTAGTGCAGCTAACGTCTGAGAACCACTGCACTAAACCACTGGTTCCCAAACTTTAGAATTATTTGAGAAACTTTTTAAAATACTGATGCCTATACATCAATTCCAGAGATTTCAATTTAATTGGCATATGGCACAGCCTAGGCATCAAGAATTGTAAAATGTCCACAGGTGACTCTAATGTGCAGCAAAGTTTGAGAAGCACCATTCTAATTCATCAGAATACCTAGCAGAAGCTTTGAGGAGAAATGCTTCAGATCTTCCTAAATGCAGATAAGTCTTTATTGAAATAGCGTATGTATAGATCTTTGCTTAAATAATTCTTTGATTGATGGATCACTTTATTTTAAGCCCTGAGATATAATAAAGTTTATGTAAAATCTGGCTTTTAGCAAAGTTCTGTGTGTTCTGTGGGTCACTTACCTTCAAGTTTACCCTTTCTCACAGTACTATATTTAAGTTTGCTTCTGATTTCAGGGTACTTTTTTCATCTCATTGAACTGGACACGTTCTAATGTAATATCCTAAACCCCTATTCTACTCGTATCCTGTTCCTCGTGTCTTCTTCCCAGCCAGGGAGAGACCTGATATCAAAATATTTAAACTTCAAACAACCTAAATTGAGATAATTAAAAGCAAAAAAAAAAAAAAAAAAGGCTCTCTAAGCCACAAGGTTATCCAGCATATTTAGTATTCATAAGTATTCGAATAAGAAGACAAGAGGAGGAAAACTGGATATATCAACTAATTTGCTAGGTTTTCCCAACCCATTTCACATCAAAGCACACATAGAAATGATAATATTTGCACAATCTACTGGAGTGAATGGGAGAGGTTGCTGACCACCTGGCTGCTTTAAGGCCAAGAGATAAAAAATTCACATACCAAATTCACTGTTGGGAGCTAATGAAAATTCAGATACACAAATGAAATGTTAATATAGTTTTATGAAAAATGAAATGTAACAAATAAATATGTTTCCTTTCAGTTGTTCAGCAACAAATCTATTTTAACATGACAATGATGGTCCTTTATAATACTACTGACACTGCTAAGGTTCAGCTTGATGCTAATAAGAAACAATGAAGTGAGAAATGACTGGAATTAGCTTCTTCCAGTAGAGTCACTCAGTTATGTCACTTACCAGCTATGTGACCTTGATTAAGTAATTTATTTTTATTTATTTACTTTTTTTAAATTTTTTTATTTTTTTAAAGACGGGGTTTCACCTTGTTGGCCAGGCTGGTCTTGAACTCCTGACCTCAGGTGATCCACCCACCTCGGCCTCCCAAAGTGCTAGGATTACAGGCGTGAGCCACAGCGCCCGGCTTGAGCAAGTAATTTAACCATGTTGTACTTTAATTTACCTAACTACAAAATGCAGAAATGATAATACCTGCCTCATAAGATTAAGAAAATTTTTGTTGGCCAGGTGTAGGGGCTCATGCCTGTAATCCCAGCACTTTGGGAGGCTGAGGCAGGTAGATTGCTTGAGCTCAGGAGTTCAAGACCAGGTTGGATAACACGGCAAAACACGGTCTCTACAAAAAATATGTTTAAAAAAACAAATTTTTTTAAAGAAATTTTTTGAAATTTTTCTGTTATTAATATATAATGGTTATACATATGGGGAACATGTGATATTTTGATACACGTATACAGCATGTAACGATCAAATCAGAGTAATTGTGATATCCATCACCCCATCATTTATCATTTCTTTGTGTTGGGAACATTTCAAATCTTCTCTTCCGGCTATTTTGAAATATACAATAAATTCTTAACTATAGTTGCCTTACTGTGCTATCAAACACTAAAACTTATCTCTTCTATCAAATTGTATTTTTGTACCCATTAACCAATCTCTCTTCATCCCTACTCCTCCCTACCTTCCCAGCCTCTGATAATCACCATTCCATTCACTCCATATCAATTTTTAGGCTCCCACATGTGAGAGAGCAGATGCAATATATGTCTTTCTGTGCCTAGCTTATTTCACTTCACATAATGTCCTCCACTTCCATCTATGTTGCTGCAAATGATAGGATGTTATTCTTTTTATGGCTTTATATATTCCATCATATATACCATATTTTCTTCATTCATCCATTGATGGACACTTGGGTTGACTCCATATCCTGGCTATTGTGAGTAGTGCTGCAATAAACATGGGAGTGCAGACATCTTTTTGATATACTAATTTCCTTTATTTTGTATATATACCTAGCAGTGAGATTGCTGAATTATATGGTAGTTCTATTTTCAGTTTTTTGAGGATGCTATAAAAATTAAATAAGTTAACATACAAAAGCACATAGTAAGTCATGACTAAGTGGTGGCTGTTCTTATTAACACTGATTACACTTAATTATTGCATTGGTGGATCTATTGCTAGCCCATAACCTCATTTCCCTTATCTCCATCTCCCCTGACTCTCTGACAATGGATCTACTGAAGGAATGGACATTCAACAATTCTTTTTTTTTTTTCACTATTGTTGTAAAATGAGTCATTCAGCCATTCTAACAGATGGACAGAACAAGGTACCAGCAAAGTCCAGGGAAGTTGTGAGACATGCTTCTGCAGTTGCCTGACTATACACAATAAATAGACTACACTTTCCAGGCTATTTGGGATAACTCTAACTCCCCAAAAACTCTGGGTAGTGGCTTTGTCACTTACAAGCTTGCCGTATAAATAAATCTTGCCATTCAATATCTATATAATTCATTCAAAAAGGACTCTGCACAATTTCAAAAAGATCAAAAGTAGAATAATGGTAACCGGGGACTGTAAGGAGTAAAGACTTACTGTTTAATGGATACAGAATTTCGTTTGGGATGACAAAAACGTTATGGAGAAGGATGGTGGTGATGGTTGGACAAGGTGAATATACTTAATGCCAATGAACTGTATACTTAAAAATGGTTAACATAATAAATTTTACGTTATATATATTTTACCACAATTTTTTAAAAGGACTCTGAAAACAGGAAACAGGAATATTATTCTCTCATATTTCTCCTAGTCTAGCTAGTTACTTAGGTTGGGAAGGGACAGATATTCACTCAAGTTTCCACAAGTAAGAGCTGTTTATTGCAAGACTTAAGATGGAAGCCAGGATCTCATGGTGATCAATGAGAAGGGACCAGAACTGGAACAGAAACTGGGACTGTACCCAACAACCCTCAGGAGCAAGAGCTGTGAACCTTCCCTCAAGAGCGCCACCAGAAACATGGCTCAGCCTCCTCTTGTCCCTGCTTCTCTTCACATATCTTCTTGCTAAAGACTGAATCCGTCTTCTTCATCTTTTCTTTTTCTGGTAGCTTCAGCTTTTTGTCTCACTTTCTTCAAGGCTTAGCGTCCTCATAATCTGGCTTTGCTCTTGGCAAAATATATATATATATTCTACATTATACACCAACTATACATCCTTTCATATCAGTTTCTACTATGACTCATCTCATATTCTGGATCCAGAATCAGATTCTCATAGGTGAGCATATGATTGGTCCAACTTGTTTCTTTTGGAACAGTTTTTTGAGCCAAATCACCCCATGAGCTGCCCTCATCTATACTTTGGCTCCCTCTAGTCTAAGCAGCCATATTAAAGGTGGATTTATATGGTTTAAAACATGGCCACCTTCAACTGCCTCTTTAGCAGCAGTGGCAGATATGAAAGACTGTGATAGCCATATCTCGTACAATCTTGTTTGCTCTATCTTCTCTCTTTACGCTCTAGAATAACCTCTCTCTAGGCAAAGCCACACCAACTACATCTGGGTCAGTTGCATCTTAGACATTAGCATACATCAAGAGGACCTTTACTATCAGATAGAGCTAAAGACCAACTGGCTGGCCTGGAGATTACATCAGCAGCAGCATTGGAGATTGCCAACACATATCCATATCAAAAAGCATGTTTCAGGTGAGACCACAATGCAAAACCATTTAAAAACACTTTGCTTGATTTTATAGCACAATTTTTACCCCTACTGGTTAATCATTATGTTCCTAATTTTGGCATAGCATAAATCCAAAAAATCCTCTGCACAAATGTATAATTTTAAATCAGCAAATTATTATTCATTGTTGGTCATTAAACTCTAGCATATATCTAGCACATTTGGCCTGTAGCAATTGTATTAATTATTGTTGTTTTAAATCACAGAAAATAGTTCATCATGTGGGCAACAAACTAAATAAAATATCCCTCAAACTTGGAGATATGGGGAACTATTTCTTGAGACATCAGATCGGGCTGTCTGAGTCCTGTAGAACAGACTGAATGTCAGCTGGCTCAATCCAGCTCTGCCAGGCTTGAAGATTCTAGGCAGAACAGGCAGGAAAGCTGCATTGTGGGTGCCCCCAAGTGGGTACAATTTGATGTGCACGCTGAGGATTTTCTCTCCAGCTCCTCTAGCATTTGATCATGTCTGTGAAGTGATTTTAAAGACAGAGAAAAGCTAAAAAGCTTGTATGTTTTACAATATACATCTCTCATAATATCAACTGAAGCAATATTTAATGTTTCAGTCTACCACAGATCATTTATTTTCAAGTTATGCTGCCATTAAAGTGTGGAGTAGAATTGGTTAAGGCTTAACCAATAAATAACCCTATGAGGTAAATTCCCTTTCCAATACTCCTGAATTTATTTTAAAAAGGAGACAACTATAGATTAGGGAGGTAAAATGAATTTCTCAAGGCCACACAGCTAGTAAGGTGCTGAGCCAGTGTTCAAAGTCAAGTTTTGTCTGACACTAAACTTCCTTTTTCTACTCCACGCTTTAATGGGATAAAAATGATAAAAATGTTCTAGCGGCTGGGCATGGTGGCTCACACCTGTAATCCTAGCACTTTGGGAGGCCGAGGCAGGCGGATCATGAGGTCAGGAGATCGAGACCATCCTGGCTAACACAGTGAAATCTCGTCTTTACTAAAAACACAAAAAAAATTAGCCAGGTTTGATGGCACACACCTGTAG
Source organism: Cacajao melanocephalus (assembly GCA_963573385.1). Lineage (NCBI taxonomy): Eukaryota > Metazoa > Chordata > Mammalia > Primates > Pitheciidae > Cacajao > Cacajao melanocephalus. The sequence goes on along the minus strand of CAUYLG010036494.1, from coordinate 3,250 downwards.
TCCCAGCTACTCGAGAAGCTGAGGCAGAAGAATTGCTTGAACCCAGGAGGTGGGGGTTGCAGCGAGCCAAGATCGTGCCATTACACTCCAGCCTGGGCAACAGAGCAAGACTTCATTTCAAAAAAAAAAAATGTTCTAGTTTACAATAGACTAAAGAGACACAACAATAAATGCAATATGTAATTTTGGACTGGATCCTATATTATGGGGGAAAAATTCTACAAAGAACCTTATTGGAATAATTGATGAAATTGGACTATGAACTGCAGACTAAGTAAAAGTTTTATATCAATGTTAAATTTCCTGAATTTGATAATTGTATTGTGGCTATGTAAGAGAATCTCCTTGTTTTGAGAAAATATGCACAGAAACATTAAGGAGCATGATGCAGGCAACCTACTGTTAAATGGCTTAGAAAAATAATGAAAATACCTATAAAATGTCTTTGTTCAAATGTGTATAGGTGATAGACACATAGATGTTTATATATATGGTTAATACCATACATGTGTGTGCATGCACGTGTGCAGGAACAGTCAGAGAGAGTATGAAAAAGTATGAAAAATGGCAAAATTTATTGAATCAGAATAAAAACAAATAGGAATTCTCAGCATACTTCTTGTAACTTTTCATTGTTTAAAATTTTTAAATTTGTAAGTTTAAAAATCAAAGTTTAAAATGTACATAAAGAAATGTAAAAGATAGTGAAGTAGCCCCTGAGAAAAATTAGCTAATTATCCAGAACTTCAAGACAAACACACAAAATTTTTGCAAATTCCTTAGCAAATAATTATTTTAAAGGAATGTCTACTCTCTACATAACACTGAAATATAACAACTAATTCTTTTTGAAAATTGAGAATTAAAACATAAATGTTTTGCATGAGGAAGAAAAATTATGAGCTACAAGAGCTCAAAGGAACCTTAGAAATTACCTAGTGCAGGTTTCTTTCAAAGACAGAAAATCATCTAAATTCCCTTAAGGACACATCACCCAATCTTACTCTATGAGATAATCACTCTGCACTAATTACTTGATGGTTTAAAATTATATATGACTCATTATTCTGAAAACTAGTAAATAAAAGGAAAAACTCAGCAATTTATTCTGGCTTTTTGGTTCTAATTGTATTATAGGGTAACAAAAATCATTGATAAAGGAAAGTTCTTATTTGTAAAAGAATTCCAACTAAGAGATGAAGAAGAACTAATAGAAAAAGAATATTGTCATTTTTCAATTCCAATGAAATAATGGATCTAGAAAGTAATCATTAATGGTCACTAAAATCACTAAGTGAAAAGCTGACAGGAATTATAATAAACAAATCAGAATGACCTCACTGATTAATTTTAACATCACAAAAAAGATAATCAGATGTTATGTGTCTCCTAAACGATGCACGTAGAAAGTATACAACATCACTGTGAATACCATTTGAAGAAAGCAAAAATCTAAATCAGACCAAGCCTGTAGCTCTAACTACTAATTTACAGGATATACAGTGTCCAGATGAACATGTTTAGTAACATTATGAGGATAAAATTAGCAAAATCCAGAATGTGAGAAACTGCATGACAAAAAAATCTAGTTTGTTCAACTAATCAATTTGAAAGAGGAGGAAGGGAGAATCTAGAGATTAAAAGAGACTTAAAGGACATATGACTAATTATAATTTATAGACTCATTCAGATCTTATTAGACAATCAGAGATATCTTAACACTAGCTGGATATTTGATAATATTAACAAATTGTTAAATATTTAAGGTGTGATGGTGGCATTGTGGTTATGTTTTTCAGAAAAGAGACTTTATGAAAACCATACTTAAACATTTATAATTTAAAGATCATGATTTCTGGAATGTGTTTCCAAAAAAACATGAGGTAGTAAGGAAATGTGGAGAAGAAGAATAGAAGACATGAGATTGACCATGTGTTGATAAGTGCTGACCCTGGGGGACAGGTGGGAATTTATTATACTATTTCCTTTTTTAAAATATGTTTTTAATTTCCATTATAAAATTTTAATATTATTTTTAAGAGATTAAGGTAAATTTGTTTACTGAAATTGAAATACTAATATATATGAGTTGAAAAATCAAGGTTGATTAAGGTAGCACTGTGCTGTGTTTACTGAAATTGAAATACTAATATATATTAGTTTAAAAATACTTTTTATTATGGTAAAATATACATAATATAAAAGTTATCATTTTAACCATTTTTAAGTGTACAGTTCAGTTGCATTAAATGCATTCACATGTTATGCAAACATCAGCACTATCCATTTGAAAGATGAACTTTTCATCTTCCCAAGCAGAAACTCTGTGCCTTATTAAGCAATAACTCCCAATTTCCCCTGGCCCCAGGCCCTGGGAACCTCTTATTCTACTTTCTGTCTATATGAATTTGCTAATCCTAAGCATGCCACACAAGTAGAATCATATACTATTTATCCTTTTGAATCTGGATATTTCACTTAGCATGTTTTCAAAGTTCATCCATGTTGTAACATACATAAGAACTGTACTCCTTTTTAAGGCTGAATAATATTCTATTGCATGTATATACCATATTTTATTTTTTTATTGATGAACATGTGGGTTGTTTCCACCTTTTGGTTACTATAAATAACGGTACAAGAACATTGAGGTACAAGTATCTGTTTGGGTCACTGCTTTCACTTCTTTTGAGTTTATAACTAGAAATGGAAATGCTGAATGATATGGTAATTCTGTGTTTAACTTTCTGAGGAAAAGTTAAACAAAGAATTATACCGTTTTCAAACAATGCTGTTTTCAAACAATGACTGCCATTTTACATTCCCAGCAGCAACAAACAAGGGTACTAGTTTCTCCACCTCCTCACCAACACTTATTTTTCTTTTTTTTTTTTTTAATACCAGCCATACTGATGGGTGTGAAGTGGTATTTCATTGTGACTTTGATTTGTATTTTCCTAGTGACTAGTGATGTGGTCTTTTCATGTGCTTATTGCCCATTTGTATATCTTGTTTGGAGAAGCATCTATTCAAGGCCTTTGTCCATTTTTATTTTTTTATTTTTTTATTTTTATTTTTTTGAAAGAAAGAAAAAGAGAGGAAAGAAAGCGAGAGTGAAAGAAAGAAAAAAAAGAATGTAAGAGAGAAAGAAAGAGGAAGAGAAAGAGGGAGAGAGAACGGGATTCTTGTTCTATTGCCCAGGCTAGATTGCAGTCTAAAAATGGGTATTAAAAACCTCTTTTATGACAAT
>CAUYLG010036490.1:0-33064 GCA_963573385.1 Cacajao melanocephalus | reverse complement strand
TTTGCAGAAGTTATGCATCAACACTTCATCCCTTCCCTCAGCTCAACAGCCTCCAGGTGAGAGGTGAAACGTGTATGGGCTCAAGCTCAAAATGGCCATGGTACAGTTAAGCACCGTGAACGGGAGCGATCCCCACAGAATACTATTACATGAGTAGAGGAAAAAAGTTGAGAAAGCAAGTCCCCAAATCAGAACTTATAGTACTTATACCATGTATATTAGGCAAAGACATCAAAAGTCTTTTACTTAGTGATGTGAAAGTATGGATGAACCTTTTCTGTATTTTAATCAATTTCTTTTGCAGTAAATATAAACTGGTTTCCTATTAAATAAAATCAAATTATGAAAACGAATAAAATGTAGAAAATGTGTTGGAAGAACATTTCTATTTTTAAATGTAAAAAAACAAATCCCTTCGGTCCAATAAATGCACTCAGTATGAGAAATGGAATAACAAAGTATATTTTTTTACTTCCTCTAGTACCCCTGATTTAGAAAGCAAATCTGAAACAAATTGATCTGTAATTAGGCTTAATTTTGATCTTGATGTAGATTTTTAAGGGCTTTTTTTAACAACTACAAATTGCATTATAAATAACATTTTATATTTATTTAATTATGGCAGGAAGTGGGAAAAAAACTCAACTAATTATGTAAACAGAATACGTATTTTGTGCACTGCTATGAATGGGATTATTGAGAGTTGTGTATAGGCAGGCCTGTGGTCCTTTTCAGCATTGTTAACTCTTCATCCATAATTTCTAATCAAGTCTATTGAACTGTACACTGGGGATCATATATCTGTTTAAAAATGAATTTCTGAGCTTCAAGGGTTTCGTTCTGATATAAAGAAATTGCAGACTCAAATTCATTATGAATATTTGACCTATACTCCTCTATTCTGAATTTAAAAAGGATAGAACAGCTATATTTTTTCCTGTTAAATAAAATTGTCATTGTGAACATTAATAGAAACTTCATGTATTGATTTAATCTTTAGCTAAGTGTTGTGGATATCTGCTTTTAATTTTGTCACTTGGCTCTAAAGCCTGTCAATATTTCATTGATTAGAAAATGGAAAGTCAATGGTTTTATTCACTATGGCCAACATAAAGTTTAGTATAGCTTCATAATCAGACATAGGAAGAACGGTTATACAATTATGTCAGAAATGTATTATTAGACCTCATTATTATTTTTTTAAAAATTATAGAGAATGACATGTATTCAAACCTCCAAAGACAATTTGCATTTATTTATTCAGATGAACTGCAGTAATAGGCTGATGAAAATCCTAGTTACCATACTGTGATGCCATATTTTATACCCATGACTCAATATTTGACTTGTTATATAAATATCTTATTACAGTTTCTTTGTATATAGAAAATGAATAAACTAGTCTGACACCAAAACAAGAAAGGTCTATAAAATTAAGTGAAGGCAGACAGACAGGCAGGCAGGCAGGCATGCTTTCTTAGCTGCTGGATGAAATACTTGTTTCAAGTGAAAAATTCCAACTATTATTTTACCTTATGCTTTTTAATATATCGTGCTATTTAATCTTCTATCTGGATCAGTGCTTACATGCCCATTTTGAAGGTCTCTTTGCTGTACTAGATGCTCTTCGATTTAAAGGCATTCTTAGGTCATTAGTTTCATAAGTAACATTTTTTCAGGTCACTAGGTTCTCAGAGTTCCTTTTTTATGATATATTTTACTTGATATTTCTGTACATGGTCTTTTGATAGACTCCTCTGAGTAAAAGAGCAAAAGAGAATAAAGAGCAAAATATGTAGGCTGTAACCTAAACAGTATTGCCAGATTGTATAAAACTCTACTTTATTTGAGCAGACAGAGTGCACAGGCCAATTTTCTGGTTGTAAAGCGGCATATTTTTAAAGGTGTGCAGCAATGAACGTGTGTGAGTGTGCTTGTTTGTGTTATGTGTATATTGATAAATACACTTAAAATATTTCTTCAGTTCTAGTCACAGTTACAAAGAGACAAAATCTGTTGAAAAACACAAATTGAAAGTGCCATTTCATGTTAACTTTTTCTCCTCTGAACAAACTTTGAATAAAAAGAAGTACATATTATCTAGAGTTATAATGTAACTTGTTGCTATAAACATAAAATAGGAGTAAAGGAAATGGCTTGACTATCTTTTCAGGAGAAGGTGAAATGATGTATTTAAATTCTTGAGGAAATAACTCTGTCTTCCATTTGCTGAAATCTTTTGGGATATATGGAAGGCACTGTTGTCTCCTACTTTCCTTACCCCCAAGATGTGAAAAACAAGCATGATTTTGAGAGAACAAATCTACAATGTGGAAACTTAAGAATAACACTCTGGTATGAAAGAACTAGGGAAAAACTAAAGTGATGAAAACAACAAAAGTCATTCTGGAAAAGCCAAGGACCAAGTGGGAGGAACACTCCGTTAATGGAGAATGGATTCAGAGAATGTGAGGCAAGAACTTCTGGAGAAGAGTTACTGAGTTTTCCTTAGAGAGTCTGAGTGAGAACCTGTTAAATAGAAGTGGGGAAGGTCCAGGGCAATTGCTGACCAAAGTTGTCACCAAGTGAGGAATATATGGTTGCAGAGCTTGTGTTTAGATGGTTAAAGCACCAGAGATAGAATGCCATTGGTGTTTTGCCCAAAAGGTAGATAAAAATATCAAGTGAGTAAAATTTAGATTATTTAAGGTCATTTTCTGAGTGGCTTAGCCCTGTCATATTTATCTCTTATAAGTATAATATAGGCAAAAATGTAGGGGTTCAATGGGTAGCAGGAAATATTTAAATATGTTGATTATAATTACTATCCATGAAATTAATTATAGTGTTTCAAAGTATCTGTGTAAGCAGAAACTAAAACCAACATTTTTGTGAGGGATTAACTAAGGAAATAACTGGAATATCTTAGTGTTTTCTTTCAATGCTGAATCTGTGTGTGTGTGTGTGTGTGTGTGTGTGTATGTAGACACAAACTTTTTAGAAACAAGACTAATATATGGTGGTGGGATGGACCTCATTTTGTTAAAATTTAAAAACCTAGACAGTAAGCTGCCTGGAAAAAAATTGAATGTCTTTGTTCTAAAAATAGAGTTTCTTTAAAGAGAAGATACAAGACTTCTAATGAAGCAGTTCTGACTGCTTCAACACATAGATGCATGATTATAGTAGCTGTTTATTTGCTTGATTATTTAATTTTTTTACTTATACTCACTCCACCGTGGCAGGCACAGTCAGAAGCCAGCCAATACAACCTTGGCATTTCTCATTCCTATAAATGCTGATGATTTCCTAATGCAACATTTGAAAATTCTTTCTTAAGAATGCTAGAGGGTTAACACCCCACGTTCAGCTCATAAGCAAAAATGGGTGGGGATCAACGGATTAATATGTTCATTTTCTCTGCTCTTTGGTTGGAAAGTCTGAGCAGATTTTATACGATCTCCGAGAAATCCACTGATTTACCCACCAGTGGCCCAAATATTAACTCTTACATTAATGTGTCTTTGGTTGATTTTCTTCCTGTCCATGTCTCACTTTTATTCCTTTTCCAGTGTTTCTTTGAACTATCTCTCTTAAGAACCAAACCTAAGACAACTTCTGTTTTTATATAAGTTTTCATGATAGCTAACAAGAATACAAATAATTTAATAAAATAGAGAGGAGAAATATTATGTTCCTAAATTATATAATGTGAAGTAAGCTTAAAAAATTTAAAAGCAGGTACTAAAGTCACTTATGATTAAGAAAAAAAGTTATAATTTTATCAGCATATTGTTGAAAGCATAATACAGTAATATATTTATTAAAAATCATTACCTTGAGATTTGCCCCCAAATAATTTTCTGAATACATCAGACAGGATTCATTAAATGTTGAAAGCACAAACCAAAATATTTTAGAATTGTTATCATCAGATGATTTTTCACATAAGAGAAAATTTCTAATTGTGAAAGCCAAACTATCTTATCAATACTTATAGGCATTATATTTTTATGCATGAGATGGGACACAATTCAGATAATGAAAGCCGTCGCTAGTTGCTAAGATACAAGTTATATAAAGGGAGATGAGTACATAGCAATTTATATCATTGTGTGTGTGTGTCTCTTCCGTGCATGTGTGTGTGCACGTGCACGTGTGTGTGTATGCGTGCCTGCGTGCATACTTTACCTCTGATTCTCAAATAGTATTAAAATTCAGTATTTTCAACAAGACGAAACACATAAACTTTTCTCTATTTCTCCCGTCAAGTATACATGGATTCTACATAATGTAATTATATAAAATAAACATATGATGACAAAAATGTGGAAAGAAGAAGGCAGACTGTTGAAGGCCCTTGGAAACAAAGAATGCCATGATAGTGTGTTGTCTAGGTTTTCTTTTTGCTTCATATATTCCTGAGTGGGTGATAGAGAATTTGGCGATCACAAAACACCAATAGTTAAAGACAGGAAAGCCCAACAAGAGCCTGATCTCTAGTTGAAAGTCCAGGGGAAAGACACTCTAGCAAGAAGAAAAGCATCTAAGTAGTAACCGCCCCACTGTGGTCAAATATTAAGCTGTGGACTCACAACAGCCCTCCTGAGAAAAAACTAACTGGGGGCCTAGACTTCCACCCTTAGCTAGCTGTAATGAGGCACTTTTCGACTGCAGCCAGAGGTATGTCACAAAGGGCCAAAAGGCTGAATGAAGAACTGAATTTTCACTACCTCTGCATGATAATTAGAGGTTTTGCTTTGCCCTCACCCATCTTTAGTGAGTAGAGACCACATGAGGATCTTAAATTACATCCACCCTGCTTTGATAAGGGTCCCTTTTGGTAAAACCTGCTAGAAGGTGTCAGAGGAGGCCAACTGGAGAGCCAGGATTTTCCACAGCCCAAAGATATCATGTCTCTCACCTGTGAGAGGAGGGCATGTGGAGCAGTCATGAAGCACCCCTGACTCTCCAGCCAGCATAGTACTAGGGAAAGCCCAGTGAGAGGCTTCACCACCCCTGGCCAGTAGTAGGGAGACACCTTCTCACTCTGGGATGTCAATGGAGGTTGAGTGGAAGACCTGGACTTTTGCCCCATCTGGCAGTATTGAGATAGTACTTCCTCTCCTCTGTGGGCATAGTGTTAGAAAAGGCCTGGTAAAACAGATTATTTAAATATCATTAAGAGATTCATAACACAATACTCAAACTGTCTAGGATTTAATACAAAATCCCGTGTTACACCAAGAACCATGAAAATATCAACAGGAATTAGTAAAGGCAATCAACAGATGCCAACACCCAAATTATACAGATAGTGTAATTATATGGCAAGTATATTAAAGCGGCAATCACACAAATGAGCATACTTGAAACAAACTGAAAAATAGAAAAAATTAATAGAGACATAAGAAATACAAAATGAACAAAATGGAACTTGGTTTCTTGGTTCCATTGAATCAAAGCATGTAATAACTGAAGGAAAAAGAAATTTTAAAAATAGATTGGTTAATATCAGAATGGTGAGGACAAAGGACAGACTCTGTGAACTTGATGAGAGAACAGTAGAAATAATCTACTTGAATAACAGAGGAAAAACACGCCAAAGAAAAAATAAAGAACAGATCCTCAAGAACTGTAAAATTGTAACAAAAGACCTAACTTTCATGTCATCAATCTCTCTCAAGAGGAGAGGAAAAGGGTGGATCTGAAAAAGTATTTGGAGAAATAATAGCTAAAAGTCCCCAAAATTGTCAAAATATGTAGATCTACAGTTTCAAGAAATTAAGTGCACCCTAAAGGGGACCTTTACTCTCACTCAACTATAATGAGAGAAATCAGGACATTATCAGATGATGGAAAACTAAGAGTTTGTTGCCAGGAGATCCAGCCTTTAAAAAATTATGAAAGTGTTAGAAACAGAATAAGTCATAAAAGGAAATGTAATAAAAGAAAATATCCACTTTGTAAAAGCAAGTAAAAAGGTAAAGCACCTCCAGTGACTTCACATGTTTTTCAGAATAGAATGCAATCTTCCTTTCTCAAGCTCCAAGGTCTTAAATGAGTGACCCCTTCCTACCTCTGTGGCCTCAGCTTCTGTCATCTTTGCCTTGTCCACTATGTCCAGGGCTTACTATTTTAAATTCCTAAAATTTGTCCACTCCTGCTGCCACCAGGCTGTGCAGGTTGTTTCTTCTCCCTTGACTCTTCCTCCAATTTGAACATTTTTTTCTCCTCAACCAGCCCATGCTCAGCCTCAGAGAAAAAAATTTCCAATCTCAAATGTAAGTACCACCTGTAACATTTTTTCCATCACACTCTGTGCTTTTGTCTCCTAAAGGGTATCACAGGTAATTGCGCATCTGTGTGTTTTGTGTATATTTCTTCTTCTAGACTTCATCCTCCATGATATTAAGAAGCTCCCTCTGCTTTGTGATTGTAAGCCCTGAAACCTTATAAGTAGTAGACATTCAATAAACACCTCATGGCTAGAAAAAAAATTAATGGTAGAATTTAAGTGTTTGGGCATATGGATGTTCAGTATAAGTTTCTTCCAACTGTTCTATATTTTGCAAATGTTCACAAAAAAATGGGAAAAAAATAAATGAACATTAATACCCCAGAGCCAATATTATATGCATTACAATTTAGAGTTAAATTTTCCTGTGAACATTTAAATGTATATTCAAAGATCAGGAAAGGTCAATAATGTTACAAATAATCAAATACTTTTTTTATTTTTTACAAAATTTTCCACAAGGTGAAAGAGCATTACAACGATCAATAATGGAATTACTATCCATGCATTCCTTTCTTTTCATATTTTTAGACTCTATATGTAAACTCATTGATAGGGCCTGTTCTCTGATGGACTATCTTATCATATAATGAAATGGTATTTTTAAAAGACATATAAATTAAATTTATCCAGTAGAAATATAATGCAAGTCAAATATGTAATTTTGTTTTTCAGTAGGCATATTTAGAATAATAAAAAGAAGTGGTTAAATTAATTTCAATAACCTTTTGTTTAATCAAATATATTAAAAATATAATTATTTTAACATGTAAGCAATATGAAATTGTTGATGAGTTATACATAATTTTGTATTCTAATGCTTCATAGTTATAATATGTATTTTACATGTTCAACACATCTCAACATAGGCTTTCTATGTTTCAAATGCAAGACTAGTGAAGCTAGTATAAGAAAGATATAGGCAATAGGGTCAGTACATTTAGGCTAAAACATAACTTATATTCATGAAATGACTAGTGATCAATGTATTCACAGTTCTCAGTTAAAACAGATATTGAATAATTCTAGTAGCTAAAGTATGCACTGAGTACAGTTAAATCAAATGAATTGTTTTGAAGACGAATCCAGGGCTCCAGACTCATGTCACACAATAGACACCAGGAAATTTGAGGCTTTATTTCAAATACTATAAACCTCCAACAGCTACACATCCTGAACGATATTAGACATCATTGTTTATCTACAGCCTTTCTTGTTTGTGCCAAATCTTGGACATCTATGTTCAAAACCCATTTTTATTGTTGGTTCTAAAAGTTAGACCCAAGGCTCTCCAAAATTATTTGATTTATTAGGCTTACTTATGCTTTCATGGTGCAATAAGAAATTTATAGTAAGTTTAACATTTTATAGGCTTCTAAAAAGCTTCCTCAGTGTTTGATTTCATATCCTGTCAGGCCAACCTTGCCAACGGCTCATGTTTGTTTTGAATTTTCTTTCCCTACCCGATAGTCTGTCAAACTAGAAACTGAGTGGATGAGATTCACATTTTTCCAAACAGGGACCAAGAAGAATTGCCAATTTCACTTCCTGTAGCTTGTCTTTTATCTCCATTATGTAATCTAAATGAGAAAAGTGGTCTCATTATTCTTTTTTAAAAATGTATCTTTATTGTAAATTGACAAATTATAGTGGTATATATTGAGTTCTCAAAATCATCATTCACACAAGTCAGGCTTATAACACAGAATATACAAACTATGGGAAGTGAAGGGCTCACAGAAAATCTGGAAAAGAAAGTATAATTTAACATATCTCCTTGCTTACAAAGATTGGACACAACTTCCACTAGACATATTTTCTTCAGTGTTTACTGGACCCTAATCATACACTGATGAGAAAGGCAAAGCAAAGAAAATTAGCTTTCATTTTATTCTTTGTTTGTTTGCTTAAAAAATGACAATATGAGAAAGTAGTAGGGAAGACATTCAATAAAAAGACCGAGCCCAGATCCTTGATAGCCTTATACTCCATGTGAAGAGTATCAGTCTAGGTCTTCCAGTTAACAGACATCGGGAAGGAGTTAGAAGTGCAGGAGGTTTGGGGAAAATAACATCTGTAAAATATAACAGGAGGGCAAGTAGGATTGAATATAGCCTGAAGTAGAATGAGAGGAGTGAAGGTGACATGCTATATTTTTCCAAGAACAACTGGATTAATGGTGGTGCTGCTTGCTGAGTGAGGAAAACTGAGAGGAGTAGATTTGGGAGGCAAAAACATCAGCATTACCATATAAGGTACTTATTAGGTATCTATCTGGAGACATTAAACAGGCAGTTAGGTATTGGAATTTGAATCTCAGAGGAGCAGTCTAGGCTGAAAAAAAAATATATATATATATACACACATATATATTATACAAATATAATACATGTATACATATATAATATATAATGCACTTACAATGTATATGTAAACTATATATTCTATATAGTTATGTATAAAATTATATATACAAACTATGACTTCATATGTATGCACATATATATAAATTTCTTTAGGACTGCTTCTCAAACTCAATTATTCTCAGTCTCAACAAATAAATTTGGATTTTCACCTCTGGGACTATGTTGTTACATATAGCAAAGCATATTAAGTTACTCTAAAAAGAAAAATAAAGTGTATTAGCTCACGGACTTCTAAGACCACAGAAATAAAATCATAGTATTTTACCATTTAATCCTTTCCTTATAAAAACGTATCTGTTACTGAGAAAAAGTATTCTACTCTAGTAATAAATAATAAATGACACAATAAAGATTTGTATTTGTGCCCATTTAAAGAAATATTTTTCTTATTCTTCTCACCTCATTTGATGGCAGAAGAGTATTTGAATGAATGTAAAAGTGAATGTAGGCCTGTCCCTGGTTTATGGAAGGCTTTTTAAATATGCATTTTCTAGGAACAATAATTTTTTCTCCAGTGCCTTACATGTTGCAAGAGACTCATGAGAAGGCTAGTCTTTGATGTTGGCCAATGTCCCATCTTCATGCCAATCAATTTCTGTTGTTTTGTTTTTCCTCCTCTCAGTTACAATTTGGTGGAGGTAAGCACAACTCTGGCTTCACAAGCCCATATACTTTTATTACTCTGAGGAGCTTAACTTTTCATATTAGCAAACATTTGGTGGTTTGTGATTTTCTTCAGCTATGTAATACTTTCCTTGACAGATTTTGGACACCAATAGCTGAACTTCTTCCCAGATGGCATGTGGAAAACCATAGTCACTCTTGTCACTGCTGTTATTTCCCACTTCTATTTTCTCCCCCTTTTAATTTCTAGTATTCCTTAAAGACCCCCTTTCTATTTTGCAAACTCTGTTTACTATCCCTAGTGTCAAACTATTTCAGTGACAAGGCATACAAATCATGTTTATTTATTAGCACTTTATTTTTCATGTAAAAGGTAGGTATTAACTAAAAAACAGACAACTTATGAATAGAGAAGTTTCTTGAATTTTTAAAGAATAATTACCTTTCCAAAATTTCAAGATACTTCATTTTTTTCTAGGGAAAAAGTGATTTGTACACATCCATCACATACACTAGAGGGGTGTAAGTGTTGTTTTTTGTGTTATTGTCTCTTGACCTCCACAGGGCACTGAAACCCACAGAAATGCAGAGAGTAGGGTTTCAAGTGGAAAAGGTTAGATCTGACTATGCAAGACAGAACTCTTTCATGTCTACACTGACTTCAGTAGAACTGAGAGGCAACGACTGGTGAAATTTTTGTTTTGTTTTGTTTTGTTTTTTAATAATTCACAGCCAATGACATAAAGAGGGCTTGTTCAATGCCTCGTTTAATATACAATAATATTTCTCAGGTCCTGAGGTTTTGGAAATTTCTATAGCTCTTTGTCTCTTAAAAAATTAATTTCAACATCTACCAAACAAATAAATAAATTTTTAAAAGTATATTATCATAAAGTATGTTGCACAGAGTTACTAATATATACCCAGGACTGCAATGGTGAGGAGTGAATATAGCCTACTGAAGGGGATGAAACATAAGGTTTCACAGGAAATCTCACTTCAATCAGGAAGAAGATGAGGAAACACTTTGAAACTCACATATTCTTATTCTCAGTGTGTCATCCTGAGAAAGCTTAGGGAAGTTACAACCACAATCTAGCAGTGCTGGGGGTTTGGGCCCTTTCTTTCTCCCTGGGTTTACAAGAAGGACTTGATCCTGAAGAAGAGGAGAAATGAGATATCTCAAAGTCAGCTCATGCCTCTCTTTTATTCCATGTACTTCAGAATCTCTGCTCAAGTCAGCCCTAAGGGCAGAAGAGATGAAGAAGTTTAAATTCTGTTTGAAATTGAAGCTTTAAATTACATGTAATAATAGACAATGATGGACATTTAGGTTGATTCCATATTTGCTATTGTGAATATTGCTGCAATGAACATAAGCATGCATGTATCTTTATAATAGGATTATTTATATTCCTGTGGGTATATATCCAGGAATATAAATGGGTCACATGTCATTTCTGTTTTTAGGTCATTGAGGAATTGCCATGCTGTCTTCCACAATGATTGAACTAATTTACACTCCTACCAACAGTGTTAAAGTGTTACTTTTTCTTCACAACCTTACCTGACTCTGTTGTTTTTTGACTTTGTAGTAATGACCATTTTAACAAACGTGAGATGGTATCTCATTGTGATTTTGCTTTGCATTTCTCTAATAATCAGTGACGTTGAGCTTTTTTTCATGTGTTTGTTGGCCACACGTATGTCTTCTAGAAGCCATTATCTGCAGCAGACTAATGCAGGAACAGAAAACCAAACACTGCATGTTCTCATTTATAAATGGGAGGTGAACCATGACAACACAAGAACACATTGCTGGGGAACAACAAACACTGGGGCCTGTCGAGGAGCATGAAAAGTGTAGCTAAGGGCTCTCTCTTAGCTAATCCCACAATGTGTAGCTAAGGGATACTGAGCTTAACACCTAGGTGATGGGTTGACCTGTGTGGCAAACCACCGTGGCACACATTTACTAACGTAACAAACCTGCACTTCCTGCATATGTACCCTTGAACAGAAAACAAAAGTTGAAAGAAAAAATAATAATAGACAGTGATTCAAAATTTATGGAATTTGCATATGACATAATTAAGAAGGACGAGAAAACAAACAAGATTTGAAAGAGCATTGATATGGTTTGGCTCTGTGTTCCCACCCAAATCTCATCTTGAATTGTACTTTCATGATTCCTACATGTTGTGGGAGGGCCTCGGGAGGAGATAATTTGATTCATGGGGGCGGTTTCTCCCATACTGTTCTCCTGGTAGTGAATACGTCTCACGAAATCTGATGGTTTTATCGAGGTTTCCACTTTTGTGTCTTTCTCATTTTTCTCTTACCACTGCCCTGTAAGAAGGGCCTGTTGCCACCCACCATGATTCTAAGGCCTCCCAAGCTATGTGTAAGTCCAATTAAGCCTCTTTTCTTCCAAGACTTGGATATGTCTTTATCACCAGAGTGAAAATAGACTAATACAGTAAATTGGTACTGGTAGGGTGGGGCATTGCTGAAAAGAAAACCAAAAGTGTGGAAGCTACTTTGGAACTGGGTAACAGGCAGAGATTGGAACAGTTTGGAGGGCTCAGAAAAAGAAAACTGCAGGAAGGTTTGGAACCTCCTAGAGATTTGTTAAACGGCTTTGACAAAAATGTTGATAATGACATGAACAATAATGTCCAGGCTAAGGTGATCTCACATGGAGATGAGGAACTTGTTGGGAACTGGAACAAAGGTGACTCTTGCTATGTATTAGCAAAGAGACTGGTGGCATTTTTTTTTTTGCCCTAGAGATTTATTAAACTTTGAACTTGAGAGAGACGATTTAGGGTATCTGGTGGAAGAAATCTCTAAGGAGCAAACCATTTAAGAGGTGATGTGGGTGCCATTAAAAGCATTCCATTGTAAAAGGGAAACAGAGCATTAAAGTTCAGAAAATTTGCAGCCTGATGACGCAGTGGAAAAGAAAAACCCATTTTTTTTTTAGGAGAAATTCAAGCTGGCTGCAGAAATTTAGATAAGTAACAAGGAGTCAAATAGTAATTCCCAGACAACAGGAAAAAATGTTTCCAGGACACTTCAAAGGTCTTCATGGGAGCCCCTCCCATCACAGACCTAGAGGCCTAGGGGAAAAATGGTCTCCTGGGATGGGTTCAGGGTCCCCATGCTGTGTGCAGCCTAGGGACTTGGTGCCCTGTGTCTTAGCTGCTCCAGCTGTTGCTAAAAGGGGCAAGGTACAGCTTGATCCATTTTTTCAGAAGGTTCAAGCCCCAAACCTTGGCAGCTTCCATATGGTGTTGAGCCTGCAGGTGCACAGAAGTCAAGAATTGAGGATTGGAAACTTCCACCTAGTTTTCAGAAGATTTATGGAAATGCCTGAATGACCAGCAGAAGTTTGCTACAGGAGACGGGCCCTATGGAGAACCTCTGCTAGGGCAGAGCAGAAGGGAAATGTGGGGTCTGGGTCCCCACAGAGAATTCCTACTGCTGTACCTCCAGTGGAGTTGTGAGAAGAGGGCAACCATCCTCCAGACCCCAGAATAGTAGATCCACCTACAGCTTGCACTGTGTGCCTGGAAAAGCTGCAGACACTCAACTCCAGCCTGTGAAAGCAGCCAGGAGGGAGGCTGTGCCCTGCACAGCCACAGGGGCGGAGCTGCCCAAGACTATGGGAACCTACCTCTTGCATCAGTGTTACCTGGATGTAAGACATGGAGTCATAGGAGATTATTTTGGAGTTTAAAAATTTGACTGCCCCACTGAATTTCAGACTTGCATGGGCCCTGTAACTTCTTTGTTTTGGCCAATTTCCCTCATCTGGTACAGCTATATTTACCCAATAGCTGTACCCCCATTTTATCTAGAAAGTAACTAGCTTGCTTTTGATTTTACAGGCTCATAAGTAGAATGGAGTTGCCTTGTGTCAGGTGAGACTTTGGACTCTGGATTTCTGGGTTAATGCTAGAATGAGTTAAGACTTTGGAGAATTGTTGGGAATGCATGATTGGTTTTGAAATGTGAGGACACAAGATTGGAAGAGTCCAGGGGCAGAATCATATGTTTTGGATGTGTCTCAACCCAAATCTCATCTTGAATTTTACTCCCATAATTCCCATGTGTTGTGGGAGAGGCCTGGTGGGAGATAATTGAATCATTGGGGAGGTTTCCCCCATACTGTTCTTATGGTAGTGAATAAGCCTCACAGCATCTGATGGTTTTATCAGGGGTTTCTTCTTTTGAATCTTTCTCATTTTTCTCTCATCAGCACCATGCCTTCTGCCTCCTGCCATGATTCTGAGGCCTCCCCATCCATGTGAAACTGTAAATCCAATTAAACTTCTTTTTCTTCCCAGTCTAGGGGATGTCTTTATCAGCAGTGTGAAAATAGACTAATTCAATCATTTATTAATTCAGTTAGCAAATTAATATTTACTGAGCACCTACAATATAGCAGGCATTTCTCTAGTTGCTGGTGATACAGCCACATGCAGAACAAAGTGCCTGCCCTCATAGATCTTAAATTTAAATTTGATTGAGAGCATACTTGAAAGCAGTGATTAGAGATAAGTTAAACTGTTTTCTATATCAACTTCACGGAGGTGAAATGCATCAATCAACCTGTTAAAAGCAGTATAGAAGAATCTCATTCCCTGTACTTGAAATCTGAATTTCAGCTGTTTTTTTCTCAGATATATATGCTTGCAATTTCTTGCAGCATATAAATTTTTACAAATGTCTCTTTCTAAGAATAACTCTGTGTCCCTTGACTCGGTACTTTAAGAATCGCTTATCTTCCTACATTTTCTTTGACTGTACCTGAGGAGGCCCTCTGCGCCTCAGGAATGAGTAGCGTTTTCAGCTTGTTCTCAGTCCCTAGGCTCCCAGGGATCCAATTTTAAGTCTTAAATAGTAATTATTTTCACTGTCTTCCCAGATTAGTGATTTTTCTAGCAGTACATCTCTCATAAATAGTCAGTCAAGTACATCTGCAAGTAAACGAGCCCAAAATTTCTTATGAAACAATTTTCAGAAGCAGGATATACCTTTGCTGTTGTTTCGCCATCTTGGTTCCACTTACTTAATTGTGTTTACATATAATGCAAGCTTATCTAACTTTGGCAGAAGGGAAGAGTCAACATTCTTAGTTGTTTCTTACCCTAACTTTTTTTCTAATTTAAAGGATTTGGTTCTCCCTAGACCTTTATATTTTGTCTGAAACATTTCTATTTACCTTGGGTTTTAATCATATGTCTCATGGCAGAGCCTTAAGTCAATCTTTCTCCCCCCACCAAAACATTTTGCATTTCTTCTTTTATCATTCAGAGTATGCAATTAGTCGATTGGTTGGCTTTTCCAACATGGCAAGGCCATAAATTTATGGAAACCTTGCAATCTTATTTGCAAATCTAAATTCTTTCTTGAGGTCCTCTCTTTCTTGTCAAGGAGAAATCAATACAAAGTGACACACAATAATAACATTGTTTTGTGTCTTTTTTCTCTCATCCTACAGATTTATTTTATATATCACCTGTCTCTCAAGTACTGTACTTCAAGGAAAGCTTTCACCATTTTTTTCATTTTCACCACTGCATAACATTGTCTTCTTTCAAGAATGCAAAATAATTTTTCTACTATTCTCTCCTTTGTTTCCAAGCAAATGTTTACAAACTTTCGCATGGAGCAATCTTCTTCTTCAATCAATGACAGGTAGAAGATGGAAAAAAAGATTCTCGCTATACTTTAAAGGGCTAAGGAAGGGATTTTGAAGGACAGAGCAAGAAAAAGTACTATGGACTGGGAACTGACAACTGTGCATTTGGGATGGAGATGAGAAGCTCTGCAGTGTAGACTGTGGTAAATTGGGTTTAACTCTGTAGAAACTATAAAAAGAGATGTTGAATGTTAGGTATTTCTTAACTTCTAATGTCTTTTGAGGGATAGAGGTCAAGAATAAATTTCCTTTCATACTAAACCATTGACACCCAAGCTACGTCATAGTTTCCCTGAGCTTGAACACTGGATTATAATTTCAAAGAAGTTATCTAATACAAATCACAATGGCAACATTTTCAACTTAAAAAAGGCAGTATCATATTTTTTGGATGTAATAACACTGACATACTTCTAATAAAATGGTAATCTATTTTGCTTTATTGTAATCTCTGATTAGATGTGTCTAGGATTAACCATGTAGATTTAAGGAACTATTCTCTCTTTATCAGAGGCTATCTAGAGATTTTTGTATCTTTTTATAATGTCAAAGATACTTTTTGAAGTGTGAATGAGAGTAAGACAAGAAATATAACTCAATTATTGTATTTTTCTTTCAACCCAAAAAGTCAGTACAAAAGCCACAAAGATTATACTGTTTTATATCTATCATTTTGATTCACAGTCACATTAATTTTCTCTACATTTCTCTAAAGCAGAAATACAGTTGGATAGCTTAAAATGGGAGAGTAGGGAGCAGTTACAAGCAATTACTTTTTCAAGCCTCTGATGCTTGGATTGAAAATTTATAAGAGTTATAGGTCAATTGGATTGAGTAATATATATTAAAGATCTGTTTGGGACTCTTATTTTGCTGAATTTTGCTCATTATATTCATCTTTAGACATTTAAAGAATAGGGAATAGTGAAAACTCAAATTTAGGGGCTGAATTTCATAGTCTATTCTTAATATATTTTATATTATACAGCACATATTCTCAGGATAAGAGGAGAAAATGATAGAGTAGTGTAAAGAGACCAATGCTAAGAGATTATGGTAATTGTTGTTTCACTCTAACTATAGCTAGAATTTTGGCTAGTAACTTATACCTCTCCAAATTCTAATTTTATTCTTTTTATTTGAAGAAACTGGTGATTTAATCAAATTCTATTCTACTGGAAAATTATATTGAAAAATGATTTTGATTAGTTATATGTAACAAAGTATTTTCTAGTTTATGATTAGTAAAATCTACAAAATTATAATTGACTCCCAGTTAGTAAAAAGAACATTTGAACCTGAGTATTCACTCAAGCACAGTTTTCACTGGAAGAGACAATAACTTCGCATGTTCTTTCCAAGTTTTCTTATCAGTAGATAGAGATGATAAAATTATGTATATATACATGAAAGCAGAATAATAAATTATATACTCATAAACTGTGAGGCAGTGGGTACTGCATTATGTTCTTAAAATATATGTAAATAAGTAAGGCTGTGCACAGTGATTCATGCTTGTAATTCCAGCACCTTGACGGGCGAAGTTGGGAGGATCACTTGAGCCCGGGAGTTTGAGACCAACCTGGGAAACATGGCTAAGCCCTGTCTCCACCAAAACAAACACACACACAAACAAACAAAAATTAGCTGTGTGCAGTGCTGTGCACCTGTAGTCACAGCTACTTGGGAGGCTGAGGCAGGAGGATCCCTTGAGCCCAGGAGGTGGGGGTTGCAGTGAGTTGAGTTGTACCACTACACTCCAGTCTGGGCAACAGAATGAGACTCTCTTCTCTCTCACTTTCTTTCTTTCTCTCTTTCTCTCTCTCTCTCTCACACACACATATATACAATATTTTATATATACACTATATACATATATAAATTATAACAACATTGTTATATAATTCATATACATTATATAATTTATATATTACATATATACACATATATATTTAATTTATCCCACTTAAGCAGAAATAGTATAATATTTTAAACATAGGAGTTATACGTGGAGAATGGGAATATCAGCTGATTGCAAGGTCGTAATATGACTGCTTTAAAAGCCAAGGGGAAGTAGTCAATGGTGATACTAACCTGCTTATCCTCAGTTGTGTTTTGAAGACATTATAATACAATAATGGAAATAAGTGACCAAAAATATATTCATAAACAATTTTGGTGTTCATAATTACTATTTCTACTAACACCAAGAAAGTATTTTAAAAGATTAAAGAAAGCAATACACTTCTGATTATTTTTAGCAAAACATATAATGTTTGGATGTTTTAGTAATACTGGATGCTAATCAATCATCATTCTGAAAGTAGAGAGGTAGATAGGTGAATACATATGTACATATATATGTAGATTGGCCAAGTTTACACACACACTCATTCTTACAGTGTTTTTAAAATATAGTTCAATGGATTTCTGTAAAATGAAGAAAATTATCAAAAAGGTGTGTCCTAAAAATGTTTGGAGGTGTAATTATTCTTATATTTTAAAAAGAATACCAAAAAAATGGAAGAATTATCTATTGGGAACTTCAATTGTTCACACATATTAAGATATCTTAAGGATTATGGATTTTTTTTAATAGCAAGCAAGAAGGGCTTTTTTCTTTTTTTGTTTACCAACACAAATTTTTATAGTAAAACATCACCTCACTTGTACAAAGCTTATAATTTCTTTCAATGCTCATTAAACCCCAAAGAGCTCAAATTACCATTTCATGGATTTGAAGTCTTTCTAGTTAGTGCCTTCACATTTATTATTTTGTTCGTATGTCCTATTAAAAGTAATAGATAATTCTTCTCTCACTTTCTGACTCTTGTTTTCAACATGGTGCTTGTAACTGATAAAGTGAGACGAGATGAGATGAGATCTTTATTTGCCCTTAAACTTTGAACTGTGTATTTAATTTGGCATCATGTCCTGGGAAATCCATTAGCTACTCCATTGAAAGAAGTCAGAATTCTCTTCATGTTAAGTCAGTGAAAATTGCTGTAATCAAATTTTACCATTTTTTTTCCAAACAATTATGTTTTAACAGAACATTTCTGAAAAGGGATGTAACTTAATGAATGCTATAGGAAAACTCTGAAGTACTGAACTTGAGTCAAAATGATTTTTTAATTAGGAAATGTTTGAAAATCTAATTATATAAAAACCAGTCAGAAATATCTGCATGAAAATTCAAATTCAATGTTTTCATTTTTTAGTTACCCAGGGCTAGTAAACCACTAACTATATGTAATAATTCTTAATTATTCTTAATTTGGTGTGATACATTTAATCACACCAAAATGTAAAAATTATAATTATATGGTATTCTTTAAGTTTTAAAAGCTAAATTTTTAGAGAAATTAATAATGTAAAGTGTATTTTTCTATTGTATTTAAGTGTATCTCCATAAAACAAGATAAATTCTTCTTTACTGTCACTTAAAGGTACAATATTATTTCATTTCTCACTTTGTTCTATCCTGAATGAATGGCCTTTCAAGTGTTTTTTTTTATGTTTTTGAATAAATGGACTTATAAAATAGTTAAATATATTAATCAATGAAAAGTAGACACAATCTTGTTCTATTAGGTAACAGAAAGAATGTTTAAAGAAGTATATTACACAATATTACCATGTTAGAAAAAATAATTAGGTCGCAATAAAGAAGAAATGGATTATATCGGGCAGTATGATTGATTTGTGAAGGGGAAGTCATCTAGTATAAAATGTCTATTCAATGTTGAAGTTTAAGCATGATTTTTTTTTAATTTTGTTCTATAAATCTCCAACATAATCTTTCTGAAAGTCTTTCTGAAAAAGTTGAGATGACAATCTCTTTCTTGGCTTACCTTCTAATCAATCCTGCTCTCAAACTTTAGAATATTGATTGTTTTTGTACATTACCCATTTGGTGACCACTTTCTTTTCAACAAATATTACTAGAATGCTCAATCGTCAGTTGTTAAATATCTGAACAATATCCTTTGTCTGGCCAGCTGCTGAAACGTCCAATTGCTGGGCTTATTTCATCTCAAACACACAGGCGGCCTGTCAATAGCATCACATCCCAGCACCCTTCAAGGGGTCCTGATACCGTCCTTTCAGTGGCCAGCTGTTGCAGTTATAGTTAAATGGTTGCCAAACTAAAGGCCACAAAAAACAATGCCTTGTCTTTTTTTTTTTTTGAGCTTTTATCTTGCCCATGCTTCAACATCAATGTCATATTGCTGCGAGCCATAGCGAGCATCCTACAGATCTCCAGAAAGCTTTTGGATGTTATTTTGTATTCACTGTAGATGGCAAATAATTGAAGCAATCCACCTGCTCTGGGGCTTGTCTGTCAACTTTGATATTGGTAGCGGCATGAGTGACACTAGCTTATTGTTATGAATTTGGGTACTGGTTTATCAGACAGAGCAAAAAAAGTATGTTTTAATATATATCTTTACATGTCTTTTTGCTCCTGGAAAGTATAACTGTTACAGTTTTTAGTATTCATGGCTGCATTACTATTTTATCCCCAACATTTATTTCAAAAAAGAAAATAAATTGAATTCTGTTTACAAAAGAAATATGTATTAAGTGTATAAAATATTTAAATTATGGCAAATGTATAAAGGAGTAAATAAATTATCTCCCTGACATCAAAATAACCACTTTTAAATATTAGGCTTTACTTCTAGTATTTCTTCTAGAAGCTACCTGTATTTCTATTAATAATTTATCCTTCTCCCAGAGCTGAAATCTGATGATTTTTTAAAAATTAACATTTACTGTTACCTTTCCTTACCTATCTCTAGGTTTTTACCAATCAAATAAGCATGTACAGATAAATATAATTCAGCTATTTTTAGTTAAAATATTATATTACTCTATAGTTTTCTGTTCTCATTTAATAAATTTGTGTATGCATATGTAAATGTATGTTAAAGTTATGTATATGTAAATATATATGTTAATTTAAACAGATATAGATATAAACATGACCACTGATACTAATGCTATACCTATATAAAATTTACCACTTTTTGCAAAAGTGTAATCACACCTTACAAACAGTTTTATAATCAAATAGAGGGCATTAACTAGGAGAAAAACATAATCTAATCAAATATGGTATTGGGAAAAATGAATTTTTCTATTTATATTCATATGCTTCATTATGGTCAAGAAATAAGTGCAAGCTGATTGAAGACTCAAGTATAAATAAGAGAAAACTTTAAAACAATTAACAGCAATTGTATAACTTTTTGCAGAAGACTGCATTTTCTTAAGATATAAAATGTAACAAAAATAGTAAAGAGAAACAATGATATGTGCAACTACGGAAAAAATAAAACATTGAGAAATAGTTTAAAAACCTCAGTTTAAATAAAATACAAGAAATGTTAGAAAGGTTATGGCAAACAACAAACGTTTATTTATTGCTGTGAGAGTACAAATTGTTTTAACTACTTTGGAGTACTAATTGATAATATCTAAAACAACTTAAAAGTCATATTCCCTAACGCATAGGAATAGGAATTGTACTTTTAGATGTCTATTTTAAAAAGCACTTATACACATACCTACAAAATCATATAAAGCTCAACGTTCATTTTTTATGTCTAAATGGTAGAAAATCAGTATGATAAACAAACACACATGATGAGATTAAGTAGAAAGTAACTTTGTGTTCCTCTCCCATGTATATTTACCTTTATTTGATAGAGTCAGGATTTTATCTTTAAAAGCTGACAAACTTGTCAATTTTCTCTGATTATTTTAAATCACAACAGTCTAAATTATATATATTTTTGAAAAGCAACAATAAAATGCCCAGTCTCTTGTAATAATAAAAAATCCTAGTTACAGTCTTGTCCATACCTAAGTTATACCCTGCAGTGAGTGGGAAGCCTCTATTCTGAGAACAAAAGTGTAGTTAGATTATTTTTTCTTTCTCTCTCATGGTTGCTCACTTTCATAGTTTCTTAGCCCTTTACCTTTCAAGAATGGAAGTCTAGGTAGGGAACTAAAGGAAGGAAATCAGAAGGCATAACAAGTCTTCCTTGTCTGGTAATGTATTGTAAGTTAGCATTTCCTTGTTCTGCCTTGGAAGGTCTTAAAAGCAGATTCCTACCCAGCAGCACATTTATTGTTCTTTACAGAAACTCTCCAATGGCCAGGCATGTCTCACAGCTGCACCTTCCTGTGGGTCAGGCATCCTCCCTCACTGACTTGCTTTCCTAGCTTTACTCTGCTGAGTTGATTTTCCTTGCTAAGTGCATTTAATGGAAAGACCTAGAATGACACCCTCCTGTGCACTCTTATAGCATGCAGACAGCCAAATAAAACACTAATAATATATATTCATTACTTGCCCTAATAAAATCTTGTCCAAACAGATTCTACTGAAACAGGAAGATCTACTTTGGCTTGTCCATAAGCAGCTAGCTGCCCCATCTCTAGACCTGTAGAGCTGACAAGCAGGAATTTGACAGTAATATATTGTATTCCTCAACTATAGGAAAGGCATATGGCACTTCCCACATGGCATTCCATGATTCTCTTTCATTAGACTTGAGATGAGGGACAGGGACCTTTTATCCTATGAACTCATAGAAAACCAATGCAATCACCAAACGTCTTTTTAAAACTCATCCTCTGATGGTATCCAAGAAATGCATTTATTCTTAGTATGTAGTTAAGACAATAATAGTACCCTTAGAAATAATAAATGGTTTTAAATAATTTCGTTTATTTAATGTACATAGCAATACAATTACTTAATTTATGAGAATCATTAAAAAAAATATGCTGAAACCAATTGTTGATGAAAACAAGAATATTGGCCAGGTGTGGTGGCTCATGCCTGTAATCCCAACATTTTTGGAGGCCAAGGTGGTGGATCACCTGAGGTCAGGAGTTTGAGACCAACCTGGCCAATATAGCAAAACCCTGTCTCTACTAAAATAATACAAAAATTAGCCAGTGTGATGCGGGTGCCTATAATCCCAGCTACTAGGGAGGCTGAGGCAAGAAGATCATTTGAATCCCAGAGGTGGAGTTTGCAGTGAGCCGAGATCACACCAACTGCACTCCATGCTGGATGACAGAATAAAACTGTCTCAAAAAAAGATGTTAAATATTTTACCAAAGATATAATTCATGTTTAAAATAATATATATTGTCTAGGGGTAGATATAATTATGAAAAATTACAGAATGGATTGGAGGAAAGTATAATGATCATAACTATATATTAGTGACTACTATTACCAAGAAAGAAAATATTTAAGATAGTAGTTAAATATATAGCTAATGTCTATATATATAGTTTTTTTCTCATTTTTAATTTTTCTTCAAATGTAAAATTTTAAAATATTCTTACATATATTCAGATTTTTCTTAGAAAAGTTATTTGCAAAAGTATGTTTTTTTATATACTTCTCATTTTGATTTTTGTTTCATTTGTTTTGAATTGTTTTATTTTAAAAATATTTTAAGAACCATTAAAGAACAAAAGACTTATCTACGAGAAAGGGAAAGAATAACTGAAGGAGGAAGATCCACGAAAAAAATGAAGATAATGTGATCAATACTAAAACCAGGAAAGTGATTTTTAATGTGTCATTAGGAAAGACACCTCCATCTGTTATATAGATCTAATCAAAGAAATGTGGATGTAAATATTGCTGTATATGTGCAATAGAGGGAGCTGTTATTTAATTCAATGTATGTTTTTCTTATAATGAATTTCTTTTACCATACTTCCTGCATTTATCTGCTTCAGGTCACCAAAGAAGAGCAGTATAAGTAGTAAAAGACATAATCCATGGGAAAACATTTATAAATGTGTTTAGCCATGAAACAAAAGTAAATGAATATCTTTTAAGGCAGATAAATTATCCATAATTTAAAACCCACTTTTCTCTACACCTCAGAGAAGAAAGAGCAGTGTTAACACTTTGTAGACAGTGTTTCCTAAATTGGTAGAATAAATATTGATTACCAAAATCTTGATAAAGTTACAATTTTCAAAGATTATCAATGACATTTGCCTATCAGTTTTGTTCATCTTGCACAAAAAGCTATATTCCTTTCAAGTCTTTTAATATTTCATGCTTGTTTTTCTGTAATTGTAATAATAATAATGTCTTAAGTTGTAACTCAAGATTTGAGGAATGTTTTTCCTTGTTCATTTAAATCATTCCAAGAAGGTGGGTTAGAAAAAAGGCCTATGTGCACTTTCAATACAATTTATTTATTATCTGTCATACACTGACTCTCACAGCTTCATATAACTCTTATTTGTAATCTCAAAGTAAGTATATCGAAATTGTTTTTTAATTTTTTCTTTACTTTGAAAAGTTAATCTCTTCATGCATTTAAAAAAATGAAATCAACATTATCAATTGGTTTAAATTTTCCCCTCCTTTAATTACCCTTAAAAATCTTGGCATGTGTATATTTCTTTGATACATGCGGGTAACGGTATGAGAAGTTTTTCAGTGTTATAAATCCTTCTTTGAAGCATTTTGTCTGTAATCAATGTTACAGAGGCAACAAAATGTAAAGTACATATTGAGTGTGAGCCTGACATTAACTGTAGACCTATCCTATGGCCTTAAATAATCAACATATCTACCTGTATTATTCTGTTCTCAAGTTGCTGTAATGATGTACCTGAAACTGGGTAATTTATAAAGGAAAAAGTTTTAACTGACTCACAGATCTTCAGGGCTGGGGTAGCCTCAGGAAACTTACAGTCTTGGCAGAGGGGGAGGCAAATACATCCTTCTACACATGGAGGCAGTGAGGAGGACAGAGCAAAGTCAGGGAAAAGCCTCTTATAAAACCATCACATCTCACGAGAGCTCACTCACTATCATTAGAACAGCATGATGGTAACCACTCCTATGATTCAACTACCTTCCACTGGATCCCTCCCACAACATGTGGGGATTATGGGAACTACAATAACATGAGATTTGGGTGAGGACACAACCAACCCAAATATTCTAACCCTGGACCTTCCCAAATCTTATGTCCTCATATTTCAAAACACAATCATACCTTCCCAACAGTCACCCAAAGTCTTAATGCATTATATTATCAACTCAAATGTCCAAGTTCAAAGTATCATCTGAGACAAGGCAAGTTCCTTCCATCTTTGAGCATGTAAAATCAAAAGCAAGTTAGTTACTTCATAGATACAATGGAGGTATAGTCATTTGATAAATATACCCATTCCAAATGGGAAAATTTGCTGAAACAAAGGGGCTACAGACCCCATGCAAGTCTGAAAATTAATAGGGCAGCCATTAAACCTTAGAGGTCTAAAATGATCCCCTTTGACTCTAATCTCATATCCAGGTCACACTGATACGAGAGATCGACTTCTTTAGCCTTGGGCAGCTCTGCCCCTGTGGCTTTGCAGGGTACAGCCTCCCTCCCAGCTGCTTTCATGGACTGGCATTGACTGCCTATGGCTTTTTAGGTGTGCAGTGCAAACTGTTTGTGGATCTACCATTTTGGGGTTTGGAGGAGGGTGGCCCTCTTCTCACAGCTCCGCCAACCAGTGCCCCAGTGGGGAGTCTGTGTGGAGGCTTCAATCCCACATTTTCCTTCTGCACTGCCCTAGCAGTGGTTTTCCATGAGGGTTCCACCCTTGTGCAGACTTCAGCCTGAACACCCTGGCATTTCTATACATCCACTGAAATCTAGGTAGAGGTTCCCAAACCTGAATTCTTGACATCTGCATGCTTGCAGGCCCAAAAACATATGGAAGTTGCATATGGAAGGTTTGGGGCTTGCATTCTCTGCAGCAATGGCTTAAGCCATTGGCCCCTTTTATCCATGGCTGGAGTCACTGGGACACAGGGCACCGAGTCCCAAGACTGCACAAAACAGCAAGACCCTGGGCTAGGCCCGCAAAACCCTATTTTCCTCCTAGGCCTCCAGGCTTGTGATGGGAGGGGCTGCTGGGAAGGCCTCTGACATGCCCTGGAAACATTTTCCCCATTGTCTTAGAGATTAACATTCATCTCCTCATTACTTATGCAAATTTCTGCAGCCACTTGAATTTCTCCTTAGAAGATGAGTTTTTCTTCTCTATCTCATTGTCAGGCTGCAAATTTTCCAAACTTTTATGCCTGCTTCATCTCAAATGCTTTGCTACTTAGATATTTCTCATTCCAGATACCCTAAATCATCTCTCTGAAGTTCAAAGTTCCAAAGATCACTAGAGCAGGGGAAAATGCTGCCAGTATCTTTGCATAGCAAGAGTGACCTTTACTTCAGTTTCCAACGAGCTTCCTCATGTCCTTCTGAGACCACCTCAGCTTGGACTTTAATGTCCGTATCATTATCAGCATTTTGGTCAAAGCTATCCAACAGGTCTCTAGGCAGTTCCAAACTTTCTCACATCTTCCTGCCTTTTGAGCCCTCCAAATCTCTTGGAAGTTCCAAACTTTTTCACATTTTCCTGTCTTCTTCTGAGCCCTCCAACTGTTCTACTCTCTGCCTGTTATCCAGTTCCAAAGTTGCTTCCTCATTTTCAGGTATCTTTATAGCAATGCCCCACTACCTGTTACCAATTTGCTGTATTAGTCCATTCTCAAGTTGCTATAAGGACTTACCTGAGACTGGATAATTTATAAAGAAAAGTGGTTTAATTGACTCACAGTTCCTCAGGGCTTGGAAAGCCTCAGGAAACTTATAATCATGGCAGAAGAGGAATAAAACACGTCCTTCTTCACATGGTGAGAGCAGACGTGCAGAGCAAAGTAGGAGGCTTCCCTTATAAAACCATCCTATCGATGAGAACTCACTATCACGAGAAAAGCATGAAGGTAACTTCCCCATGATTCAATTATCTCCCACTGGGTGACTCCCATGACAAGTGGGGATTACGGGAGCTATAGTTCAAGATAAAATTCGAGTGGGGACACAGCTAAACCATATCACTACCTTTATTTTATCTGGTTGGAAAATATTAAAATAATAATAGTAATAATCTCAAAGAAACATAGTAAAGATTAATAAAACATTGTTTTAACAACACTATATGAGATGCTTTGTATAAGCCAAAAACATTCCTGTTTGAGAAATAAAATGTGATTTGAAAACTGTAATTTGGATATTCCATCATGGCACATACAAGGAAAATCACAATATTTCCTTAGCTTTATATATAGATTTATAATTTATCAAGTGCTTATATATATGATATTTGCTTCTAATTCCTTATTTCCATTTTATTATTATTAAACTGCTGTTCTTTGAGGAAAATGTCGAAAATGTAGGAAAAAAACTAAAGAATAAAACCTCAGAATGCACCTCCAAGATATAACCACAATTCATATCTGTATTTATTTATTTAAGACAAGGATTGGCTCTATTACCCAGACTGGAGTGCAGTGGTGCGATGCTGGCTCACTGCATCCTCTGCCTCCTGGGCTCAAGCCATCCTCCCTCCTCAGTCTCTTGAGTATCTGGGACTATACGCACGTGCCAACCACACCCAGCTAATTTTGTATTTTTTGTAGAGACAGGGTTTTGCCATGTAGCGCAGGCTGGCCTTGAACTCATGAACTTAAGCCATCTGCCTGTCTTGTCCTCCCAAAGTGCTGGGATTACAGGCATGAGCCACAATGCCCAGCTTCATATTTGTCTATTTTAATGCATTTACCTGATTATTTGAAATTGAGTGTCTTAAAATACATCTCTTAATTTGATAATATTTCTGTCACACTTGAAAGAAATAATTTACATGCAAAATGTAATAAGGACAACAACTAAGTTTGAGACCTTACTGTTGCTAAGACAGAGAGAGGAGAGATATACAGAGAGGTAGAGACAGAGAAAAAGGGAACTCATAACTTTTTTTAAAACAGGAACTGACAATCTATTTAGGAAATGTGTCCTTCCTTAGCATAATCGATTTAATATGCCGAGTTCGAAATTTGACAGAGTCCTAAAGCTACTGAAGGCATTAGTGACTTTTTTCCTGAGTTTATACTAAGGAGTATGAAACATCATATGAGTCCACCCTTCAAAGCACCAAGCTACAATGCTGTAAAGGCATTTGGCATATTCTTATTGACTTATAGACCATGGAAATAATGACAAAAAGAAAAAAATTCTTCAGAGATTTGAATATATTTATTGTGGCTCTCTTGACAGTCATCTTATAACTTGACTACCAAGTAGGGATTTGGGGGCCTGTCAGTGGCAAAACTGTGGGAGGAAAAAAAAGTCACTTATTTTAAGCTCCTGGAAACTTTAACAGTGCTGGACTACTAGTGCGTTAACTCATCTTTACAACAAATTTTCAGTCTACTAAACGAGAAGAAGATAGTGTGAATTCATATAAGATCAAAATGATAAATCCAAGTGATTCTTTCATATATTTAAGTGCCTCTTGGGAGTTTTGTGGCTTTGCACAGAAGAAAAATTTCTAAGAAGCTGCAAACTAAAGGCTTTTAATAAAAAATGAGTTTTATATTCAGCTAAAATTGAATATTAAGTAATTTTGATTTAAAAATAGCAAAGAAAAATATTTAAGTATGATAATAATAATATAAGAAGCAGTAATAGTAATAGACCTAACATCTATGGAGTCATTGCACAGATGCAGTACAAAATATTTTATACATATTTTCTTTCTTCTTCCACACAACTCTCTGTGGTAGGTTCAGTCATTGCCTTCTTCCACAGATCATAAAACTCAACCATAAAACAATTCAGTACCTGGAACAACAGGTCTAGTAAGCAGAAGATCTGTGATTCGAATCTAGAGAATTTAACCCTAGAGCCTATTCTTTTAAATACCAATTTTTAAATCTCATTAAATGAACCACAGATTAATGCAGAGAAACCACTTTGGACATTACAGTGAGAGAAGATTACATTTCAGGAATGTTTTCTGGAACTTTCCATTCCCTGCCCTTTAGTTCATCCCCTTCTCACTGTCTTCTACAACTAACTTTGACCTAAACAATGGCCTAAACTCGATTCTGGTCACAACAGTTTTTACTTCGTTGTCTTCAGATTAACAGCAGATAACTGAGGAAATAGAGTACAAAAAGCTTATATTATGTGATCCAATATTTAATACAAATATAATATAAAATTGTTTCAAAGAGATTAATATATTAAAAGAAATACTAGGCTCAGGCTGGGTTCAATGGCTCATGCTGGTAATCCCAAGACTTTGGGAGGCTGAGGTGGGAGGATTGCTTGAGTCCACAAGTTTGAGACCAGCCCAGCCTGGACAACATAATGAGACCCATCTCTACAAAAAAAAAAAAAAAAAGAAAGAAAAATAACATCCAGGGATGGTGGCATGCACCACCTGTAGTCCCAGCTACTCCTACTCAGGAAGCCAAGCTGTGAGGATCATTCGACCCAGGAGTTTGGGGTTGCACTGAGCTATGATTATACCAGTTCACTCCAGCCTGGATGACAAAGTGAGACCTTGTTTGTAAAAAAAAAAAAAAATATACATATATATATATGTATATATATATATACATATATATATATGTATATAAAAAATATTAGGCCCAAAGGACAGTCATGATGCCATATATCTCATTTTTTATCTTCTTGTTGTTGTAGGTGATCCAACAAATATTATATTGGCTATTCGAGTTAAGATCCAGTTAAAAGATCTGAGAAGCAGAAAGATGAAAATGGGGATTTGCTTAAATCTGTGGTTGCAGAAGTGGCTTGTTAATACTTCACCCATTAATAAGCATCTTTTCTTTGCATACGTTGGCAAGCCAAAAACCTACAGGCCTGTGCACAGTTCAGGGACAGGGCCTGATGCATTAAGTTCACCACATGTCTATGGCCAAACCAGGCCCAGACTTGGAAGCATGAGACACTATAAAAGGGAGAAGAAAGTAAAGGGCTGAGCAACACATTCTTAGTTTCTTCTTCATAAGGGAAAGTGAGATAAATTACTCTGTGTGTGCGTGTGTGTGTGTGTGTGTGTGTGTGTGTGTGTGTGTGTTTAATTAGATAGAGACGATCGTTGAGGTAGGACAAAGGCAAATACTAGCCCTCTCATTTTTTTAAAAAAACAGGAGCATTAGGAAATTATATTCCCCTATATCATTATTGTTTATATTTTAGTGTTGAAAGTAGCTTAATACTATCATACCAAACATTCTCATCTTATAATTTGTAAACATATATGCAAAAATATAAAAAATAAAGTTTTCCTATGATTCTACCAGCCAGAAGAAAATAACTGTTATGTTTCCCTTGATATCATTTTCTTCAATTTTTTTTAATATAAAATCATTAATGTGCATTGTATTATTTATATTTCCCTATCTCTTCCTCTCTCTCCTAATCTTTCTCTCTCTCTTTCTCATGCACATGCATATCATGACAATCTTTTCATGATATTATCTTATTCCAAAACATGTTCCTCACTGCACATAGTTCATAAACAATCAGCTAACATTTTATTAACAAACACCTTTGCAGGGATATTTGATTTCTTTCTAGTTTTCACTCCTATTCTCACCACTTGGCTATGTGGACATCTTTCTTGGACGATGCCTGTTTGAAGCTCTTGTCCACTTTCTTTTAGCTTGCCTACCATCTCTTATTAAATTACAGATCTTTAAGTATTCCAATATGACTTTCCTGTCTTATTTTCTCCATAGTTTCCTTTCTCTCACTTACTAGGCTCCATCGTTTCTTTTTGTTTTATAATATCATTTAATATGCAATTTTAAAATATTTTTATGTAGTCCAGTTGAGCAATTTGTTAATCTTTCAGTGATTAGCCATTTAAATAAATTACTATTTCAAGGATATCAAGATAATTCTCTTCTAGATTTTCTTCTGGAAGTATTGTTTTGCTACTTCTACAAGTTGCCTGGAATTATTTTCTGTAAAGGATATATTATACGGATTAAGTTCATTTATAATTAGTATTACTATTTATTTGCTCGTATGTATATTCAATTGACCAAGCATGGATTATTAAAAATGCCACACTTTTCTACTGTTTATGATGCCACTTTGGCCTGTGCTACATACTATTTCTGGATTCTACACCTGATTGACTGTCTGCCTTTTTCCACTAATTAGTATAGTTTTAGTATAAATCTTAATGTCCAATTAAGAACTTTTTCGCATCTTGCTCTCCACTGCCATGTATATATAACATTTATGACACTTTTCATTTCTAGATAACTTCTAATTGCATGTCAACTTCTACCAGAAACCTATGAGATTTTTATTGGAATTTTATAGAATATTTTGGGAACTACTGATGTCTTTAAAACCTTAAAATAACTTTCATAAATATAATGTATCCCTATATTTTATATGTTCACTATTCAATGATGTTTGAAATGTGTCTGAAGAGTTTCTATGTATCTTTAATTTATTTCTAGATTTTATATTTTCAAATTTTATGCTATTGCTAATTACTTTTCAGTTTAATATCTAATTGCTTATTACTGGTTTAATAAAAATGAGTTGATTTTTGTATATTGACCTTATATTCATCAGTCTGGCCAACATGAACTTTAAATTTTTATATAGGTTTAACATTACATTTTTATAATTAATGTAAATAATAGTAGTTTATTTATTTGCCATCACCCACTTCATATTGTATTATTGCACTGGCTATGACTTCTAATAAATAAAAATGGTGATAGTAGACATTCTTGACTCATTTCCAATCTGAAAAATATTTAACTTTATTTAAAACATTTTACTATTAAATGTGATAGTAGTTATATAAAAGTAACCTGGCCAGGCATGGTGGCTCATGCCTGTAATCCCAGCACTTTGGGAGGCCAAGGTGGGCGGATCACGAGGTCAAGAGATCGAGACCTTCCTGGCCAACATGGTGAAACCCCATCTCTACTAAATATACAAAAATTAGCCAGGCCTGGTGGCATGTGCCTGTGGTCCCAGCTACTCGGGAGGCTGAGGCAGAAGAATCGCTTGAACCCAGGAGGCAGAGGTTGCAGTGAGCTGAGGTTGTGCCACTGCACTCCAGCCTGGCCACAGAGCAAGACTCCATCTCAAAAAATAAAAATAAAATAAAATAAAATAAAATAAAAATAAAACAAGTAATCTATCCATATGTCAATCTATCCCCCTTTAGATTGATGAACAAATGTCTTCCTAGTTTGCTTAAAGTTTTGTATTAATAATTATTCAATTATATCAGAGTTTTCCATGTATTGAGCTAATCATGTGAACTGTCTCCTTTATTTTCCTAATGTGAAGAATTACATTGATTCATTTTCAATAATGTTAACCCAAATCATAATTCTGGAAAATACAAATTTTATTACAATATGGTATTTTTATATAGCATAAGTTTGCTAGTATGTTTTGAATCTATGTTTACATTTATGGATTGATCAAATTTTTGATATCCTTACTTATTGGGTGTTTCATCAGTTTCTGCAAAAGTAGTATTAATATTTTCTACTGCAGATTTGATTTTTTTCTCTTTTTGTACATTTTTGATTTATATTTTTGAGACTATATTACTAATGGTATATAAAATTATCTCTATAATATCTTCCTACTAAATAGCATCCTTTAAATCACTATAAAATGTTTCTTTACACTGCATTTATACCACATTATAAAATGTTTCTTTACACTACTCTTTTTACACTGCAAACATATTTGGTTCAATTACTTGCTACCACCTTTCAATATATGTTACTGATTAAGACCACATTATCTTTCTAAGAGTAGAGAAAAATCTCTTCAAAAGTATCCATACAATTAAGGACAGATTGCATGACATGACATGCCAAATCTACCCTAATGTTCTTAAAATTGGCTCTCTAATTCTGTCTTCCATTATATCCATCTGATCTTGTGTAGCCAAATCATTCCGGATAAACAACATTTCCTGAATATTGAGAAGTTTAGCTCCTAGCTCAAAACTATGTATAATCTTTGGGGTCCAAACACAGGTAATTATAAAGACTTTACTTGGTTAGGTTACTGCAAAACTTACTGTGGTTTTTGTCATTACTTTAAATAAGTTTTGCACCTACCTAAATAGTTCTCATGGGAGAACGCTGCCCCTCTCACACCAGATTTGGTGCACAGCCAACGTATTGCAGGCCTTGAAAGGAGTGCAGGCAAGATTTCGGGCCTCACTCTTAAGTCATGATCTTATGCAGAACTGCTTTTATAACTGCCATTTGGAAGTCTCATTATTGGAGGACCTCAAAAACACTCCATCTCTACTCTGACTCAGCATTCAGTACTTTTCCATTTCTAGCACTTTCCCCTCTTACTCTCGATATCTGGGACCATAGAGTAGCAAGAATCTTTTGTTCACAGTTCCCTGGGCAGTGAGAATTCTCCATGTGGCATTGATCTACCTGATCTTCACTCAGTATCATTCCATGGGGAAAAACAGAACATTTAGAGAGAGCCAATGCTTTCTCATATTTAGTCTCTTGCTTAAAGTATCAATTAATTGATTAAAGATTTTAGTTACTGTTATTTTGTTTTATTGTCTTAATTAATACTTCAACACCTAGCAACTCAGTTGTTGTTAGCCTAGCTTTTGATGAATACCTTATATCTTTATACATGTTCCTTCTTCTTGGTGCTAGAAGTTACTAGAATGGCCATCCACTAAGTTGCTTTATCCACATATTTTTATGTTTTCAGAATCACCTCAAATACCAAACCATGTGACTATTTGCCATGCTGACCACTCTTTTAGCTTAGCTTCATATTATTCTTTTTTAAATAATATGTATATACACATACAAATTATATGTGTATATACACATATAAATGACCTAAAATATGGAAGATCTATTTTGTAATTACTTTTTTAATTGACTCAAAATTTAAGTGTTATAATATTAGACTCTATTTGCCTTAACACTAAATACATGGAAAATATTTTTTAATATCCTAGAAGATACTATTAATTTTTAAATTTTTTTTTGTAGTTTACTTTCATCCATTCTTCAAACATTTAGACAGTGTCTAC